>VWZX01002271.1:1235814-1435486 GCA_013399015.1 Galbula dea | reverse complement strand
CCAAAAAAAAATTTAATTAGTAACAGCAGTAGGCTGGTTATGTAATGTGATTAATTGCAGCATTAGAGGGGAAAAAAAAATATAGGGCATACAGGTCTTAAAGATTCACATGCAAAGTCATGTGTGGGAGTGAGGGAGACAAGGGTGAAATGCAAGACTTATCTGTGTGATGAGGTACTTTTCACAGGGCAGTGATTTATTCCCTGAGTAATTTAATCAGAGTAATCTGCAGATAGCTACTGAAAAAAAAAAAAAAAAGCAGCAGCAAATAAACATCCAGAAGACAAAGGAGCAAAATTGCTTTCACAGCATCTCTAAAGGTTAGCTCTGTACCTTGCTAGCAGGATGATACCCTCACCAGCAGACCTGCCCCTTAACAACACTCCCTCACACCAATAAAAATGAGGTTTTCCACTGAGTCATGATTAATGAACTGCAGACACATGCCGAATGGCAGCTAACTTTCACTAGGCTGGATCTTTATCCAAGGGAATATCTGAAGCTTCACAATTAATTTTCTCTCTTTTTTTTCTCTTTTTTTTTCCCCCTGCCTCTTGTAAACCTCTCAGCAGGAAAGACCTGAAGCCCAGGCTGGCATTCCCTCTTGCCCGTGACCTCCAAACACCCTGCACCGACAAGTGCAGCTATGTCAGTGGTGTCCTCTCCATGGCTGCTGATTAAATTCAACCTAGTTCAATAATGGCAGAAGTCACTGCTGTAGCTGATTGCTCAAGTGTCCTATATGTCAATGGGCTAGGTTAAGCCGTGTCTTCATTGCAAAACAACAGAGCATCAGGGTCTGATGGAGCAGCCTTGCTGCAGGACAGAGCTCAGCCAGGCTGAGTGAGTGCCACTAAGGCTTGGGGAGGCATATCTGGATGTATTTTAGCACTGCAGTTTCTCAGAGTGAAAGAACTGTTGTTAATATTCATGGGAGGGAAGATGAAAAGGTACTGGGGAAGGGAGCTCGTGGCAGGGTACCAAGGGTGTCTCAGCAGGTTTTATCCTGTGCTCTTCCTGGGGAAAGGAAGGTTCACAGCTTAAGTATGGCTGTTCTTATACTACAGATTATTCTCCAGGATTGTCTTGATGTCAGCTGCCCCTAAACTCAAATCTAAGGCTGTGGTGAATGAAGAGGTACTAATTTAGGGCAGCCTATGAGTTAGTGCCTGAGCTCCTTCTGAAGTGAAGGCTCTTCACTTGGTGAGCTCAGTCTAGTCCTAGTAAGCTTCATTACCAGCAAGCTTAGCTGTAAAGCTGCAGCTGGAAACAGAAAAACCTCCAGACATGATCCCTCCTGACTAAGAACTTTATTTGCTGCAGCCATGCCATACCCTTGCAATGATTTCAGAGGTCCCTGCTTCTGGATTTGTCAAGCAGCAAAATGCCCAGATTAATTTAAAAGCCTCTTTAAAATCACCTTGAGTTTGTATCTTATCTGATGTCTTTACTAATAAGAAAAACACCAAATGATTCATATTAGAAAAAGGGGTTTCAACAGTTTTCTAGTGCAGGCCTTGGGCTAGCTGTGATCCAAGGCTCCCTGAAGTGATAAAAGCAGAAATACCCTTCCATGAGGCTTCCAGTGTTGCTGGAAAAGTGATGCAAAGGAGAGTGAACTGGCCAAGAAGTCTCATCCCAGCTGGGCTGGGTTTGTGCAGCTGTACAGCACTGGAATCCTCCTCAGCCACTTTCATGTATTCCTAAAGCTTTCCTCATGCTAAGCATGAAAGACATCCATTGATTTGGCATTTGACTTCATCTGTCCCAGTGCATGAGTTATGTATCCCTTGAGCATGTTTTCTTCCTTGTACAGAACCTACTTGTAGACAATTATTGGGCCAGATCCTGAAGATGCTGCTTACTGAAAATTTCCCTGGAATCGTTTGCCAGTGGAAACTTTTTCCCTCTCTTAGAAACTGGACAAAGAAAAACTGTTCAGGTCTGTCAGTGATATCCAAGTGCACAGTAAAATATCTCTGGAAGAAATCAAGATCAAAGCTCATACAATTAGGGACAAACTAAAATCAAGGGCACCTTTGCTGAAGCTCATTAAAAATATCCTTTGTACCGCCCTCCTACGTGGCACCCAAAGGCTCATGAATACAGTGGTCTAATGAGCATGCAATGAAGGGGTTTTTTTTCCTCCAGTATTTTTCTTTTCCATACTTAGCAAATGTCATAGTTTAATTAAGGGATGTCAAAGCACAGAGAGTTGCCCCCAGACAACCATCTCCTGCTGCTAGATAAATGCTGAGGTGAAGACAAGCAAGAAGGGCTATCGTGCAGACACTAAATTACGGAGAGAGGCTAAGGTTCAAAACCGGACCTGACAAACCCTCCATTTATAGAGGTGAGATGAAGGAGCTGCTTTTGCCAGCCTTGCCAAACAGGCCCCTCCACCCCAGCTCCTTCTCACAGCCATTCCTGAGCTCCACAACTTCTCTCCTGCCTTTTTTCACTCCCACATTATCCCTTGCAGGAAGATCCGGTCTAAAGTATCTCACAACGTCCTGTGGGCAGTGTCCTCAGCATCACGTCCACGCTGTTGACACTGCTCTCTCGTTGGAGCAGCAGGCTGATGCTCAGGGTGGCTCCACAAGCCCTCCACTGAGGCAAGAACACTGGATCTCAGCTCCCACCACTGCTGCAGTCACTGTACAGCCAGGAGCCCTCGGTAAAGAGCTTTCTGAAGACCTGACCTCAAGCCATTTAAATTACTACAAAGGCTCTTACTGGCTTCCTTCAGGACCTTACCAACAGCCTTTAATTTAGTCTTTAAAAACATGCATGTCTGTATTTCTTAGTATTTACCAAAGAGTCTTTGCCTCTTTGATTTGAGAACCTTTTATGATTCTCACTAGATGAAGTTTTCTTTTTTTCTGAGAAACAACCCAACCCCAAACCAGCTGGCTGTCTGCTCCCTGCTCCTGGTGCCTCTGCTTGCTTACATAGGAAGGCTGTCTCGCTTTCCTTTCCCTCTTCTCACATAGGTCAGTATTGATCTGATCATCCCAGCAGCAGTTTTGTACTAATGGCTGTCTCTGTGCTGTGCCCTCTGATGAATCCATGACCTGCAAACTGTCCTTTCTTGCTCGTTGCCCTTGTCTAGGTTCATTCCATTAGTTCACAGCTTACTTCACCAAACGTTTTACCAGAGGGGTGGGTGGGCTACACTTTATTTCACCAATTACAACATTCCAGGTCAGGTTGTTTGAGGCTGTGAACAACTTGATCTAACTGAAGATGTCCCTGCTCACTGCAGGGGGATGGGATGAGATGACCGTTAAAGGTCCATTCCAACTCAAACTAGTCTGCACTTCTGTGATTCTACTCCCATTTCTCATCTTCCTTCTATGACAGGACAATGCCTTACAGGTTCCCAGTCTCTTCAGATTATCACTGAATTAATATAAAGGTACTGTATTTCTAGCAAATATTTCCTTTTAATAGAACTTGTGTCCTAAAAGTAGCTTGCTAGAGTCCCTGTAGAAGTTCATCAACACGTAGTGCTCTGAAGATGACCATAGAGGGCTCAGGTCAAGCCTCAATCCCTATTCGCAAAGAACAGAGCACCAGCCACACAGAAATCAAAGAAAACATCTCTGTGGAATCATACCACCTCCTACAACTTCCCCATGGTGCTGTGGACAATGCAAGCAGGGGGCTACAGCATTTTCAGACTCTATAGGTCAAGCAAGATGGATAATTTGTCTTCAATCGTCACTGATTTCTCACTGCATTATTAAGAAACAGCTGCATTTTGACCAGCTTTGATGTATATATACTTCATCTGATCCACTGGTGAGGTCCTCCAAGTGGGACCACCACACAGAGGTCCCTGGGGGGAAGGATTCATCAAATAAGTAGTTGAAAGTAACAAAGAGGAGCCAAATGAATTCCTTCCCCCTGAAAACCAGCATCCATCTTCTGAGCCTTGAAATAAAAGAAGGATTTCCTTGGTATTCCTCTACAAAACTATCAATCATTTCATTACCATGAAAGAAGCTTCACAAAATATTCTGTAGTTTTACCAACAAACCCTGACAAAATTAAGCCCCCGTAGTGCTTAATTGCACTTATTAGCAAGCCAATTGTCTGTCAGCTTTATTTTGTTATGTGAGCCAAGCTCATAAAAAAGGGCACATGATTTTTAATCAGACCTGTGATACTTGCTGCAGGACAGACTTTGGAAGAGCACAACTTTCCCCAAACAAGAACATTTACCACAGCTGGACGCAGAGAAGAGTTGCCTGTACCTTGTTATATGAAAACATACAGTTGTATAAAGATTCACCTCCTCCATCAGAGAGTCATTATGGTTGGAACCCCAAGAGGGTTATCAGGCATTGGCCCAAGCTGCCCAGGGAGGTGGTAGAATCACCATCGCTGGAAGTATCCAAAACACACTTAGATGCGGTGCTTGGGGACATGGTTTAGTGGTGAGCAGAAGTTGGGTGGATGGTCTTGGAGGTCTTTTCCAACCACAATGATTCTGTAATATATGGAGACCTGCCTGATGGACCTCCAGTCAACCCAGGGCTGACCTGCATCAGCTTCTCTTAGGTTCCTGCCCAGGTGCAGGGAGTCAGTGCACAGCAGCAGCTGACAGTCAACCTGAGCACATAACTCACTGACAGAAACACAGATTTATATCCACATTATCTTTAAATAGGACTTTTAGCAGAATGCTAGGAATACTAAAGCCAAGGCTTAATTTGGAGTGGTGTTTCAGTACAAACAATTTCCCTTGGCACACCGATTGTTTCCACTGAGGATGAGATGCGGCAGGCAGCAGTCCGAAGGCATCCATCCATTCCTGCCTGCTCTGCAGGTCTCATCTCCCAGGGAGACACCGAGCACAGCTGCTGTTACCATGGCTTTGTGAAAGAGACCTTCAGCAAACACAGAGTACTCACCAGGGAATGCTGCTGTCGGCATGGTCACCTCTCACCACTCAGCACCACCACGAGTATTGGGGACCACTGCCTCCTGGCAGCCTCCACACCCTGCAACTGCACATCCCAGCAAAGGCTTCTCTCAGAATTCTCCCTTAATGCCTCCAGTGACATTTAGTTCCAGAAATTTAATACTTTCTTAAAGTCCTATACTGTTTGGCTCTTAGGTTCAGCTCCATGTAATTCCCTGTTGTAATTTAGTAGAATCATGTTGGTTGGAAGGGACCTTTCAGATCATCCAGTCCAACCATTAAGCAGTACTTCCAGGTCACCACTAAACCATGGCCTGTCAGCACATCTCCATGGCTTTTCAATCCTTCCAGGGATGGTGACTCCACCACTGCCCTGGGCAGCCTGGGCCAGGGCTTAGCAACCCTTTTATGGAAGAAATTGTTCCTAATATCCAGCCTAAACCTCCTCTGGCAGAAGTTGATGCTGTTTCCTCTTGTCCTATCTCTAGACACCTGGGAGAAGACACCAACACCACCCGGCTCCAACCTCCTTTCAAGGAGTTTTGGAGAGTGAGAAAGTCTCCCCTGAGCCTCCTCTCCAAACTAACCAACCCCAGTTGCCTCAGCTGCTCCTCATAAAAAGTAGTTAGACCCAAGATTAATTGAACACATCTTTCACTTCAGTGGGGTTACTTAAAGATAATTTTCAGGGGAATATGAACCTCAGCTTTAAACAAAAGCTCTGTGTTTCTTATTAAGTACTTCTTTTCTGTTTCCTGAGGAGTAGGTCAGTGAACTGTGGGACCAAGGAAACCTCATCTCTTGCAAACTTAGGAGCCAGCTAGTTGGTGAGTTTGCTTCCTGCAAACCCACGTTGCTACTTCTTTCTCAGCTGGGACAGCTGCAGCCCTCAGCTACCTATTTTATCAAAATGCAACTCCACAGCTTGATCTGCTTTGTAAAATTGGCTTGGTCCCAGCCCAGAGCTGCTTGGCAAGCACACAGACATAGGCAGAGGTCACGTCAGCATTGCCTCCCTAGCAAAAGCGTTCTCCGGTGGACTCTGAACTCGCTGCTTGCTGTCACGCTATCTCTGCTGTTTCTTGGATGGTGCCTGTCATTAAGATTTCTTAGGTCACAGAAAGCAGCATGATTGAACTTCCCCGCCAGACATTTATCTCAATAACCCCTGGACATCTTTAGTGTGCTGCCCTGCTCTTATTACTTCCATGAATCATAGAATGGTTTGGGCTGGAAGGGACCTTGAAGATCATCTAGTTCCAAACCCCCTGCCATGGGCTGGGTCACCTTCCACTAGATCAGGTTGCTTGAAGGCCCATCCAGCCTGGCCTTGAAGGGATGGGGCATCCCTTCCAGGGATGGGGCATCCATAACTTCTCTGGGCAACCTGTTCCTGTGCCTCACCATGCTCACAGTAAATAATTTCTTCCTTATTGCTAGTCTAAATCTACCCTCTTTCAGTTTAAAACCATCACCCCTTGTCCTATCACTACACACCCCCACAAAGTGTCCCTCCTCATCTTTCCTGTAAGCCCTTTTTTGGTGCTGGAGATCCACAATAAGGTCTCCCTGAAGCCTTCTCTTTTTCAGGCTGAATGACCCTAACCCTCTCAGGCTGTCTTCATAGCAGAGGTGTTCCAGCCCTCTAATCATCTTCATGGCCTTCCTCTGGACTTTCTCCAGGAGGTCTATGTCTTTCCTGTGCTGAGGATTCCAAAGCTGAACACAGAACTGCAGGTGAGCTCTTTGCAGAACAGAGTAGAGGGTCAGAATCCTGTGACCTGCCCGATCTCTCCCTTGACCTGCTGATCAGGCTTCTCTTGATACAGCCCAGGACATGGTTGGCTTCTGGGCTGCAAGCGCATGTTGCCAAGTCATGTTGAGCTTCTCATCAACCAAAATCCCCAAGTCCTTCTCCTCAGGGCTGCTTTCCACCCAGCCTGTGTTTGTATTTGGGATTGCCTCAACCCACGTTCAGGACCTTGCACTTGGCCTTATTGAACTTCATGAGGTTCACATGGGCCCACCTTGCAGTGGAGGTTTCCTAAGCACACCCAAAGTCATTGTGGCAAGGACAGCAGAATGACCCTTTGTGTCAATCCTAACACTTCACACACACACGTGAGACAGCGAGGAGGAGGCTTACATGCACAGGTAAAGAAGGAAATTTCACTCTCCCCCTCTGCTCTGCCCTAGTGAGGCCACATTTGGAGTCCTGGGTCCAGTTCTGGGCTCCTAAGGTCAAGAGAGAAAAGGAACTACTGGAGAGAGTCCAGCAGAGGCTAGGAAGATGCTGAGGGCACTGGAGCATCTCTGGCAGGAGGAAATGCTGAGAGCCCTGGGGCAGAGCAGAGCCAGAAGGGAGCTGCTTAACGCTGAGCAAGAGCTAAAGGCTGGGGCAAGAGGCTGGGGCCACTCTGCTCAGTGGTGCCCAGGGACAGCTCAAGGGGCACTGGGCATAAACTGGAAGCGAGGAGGTTCCAGCTGAACAGGAAGAGAAAGTTGTTCGGTGTGAAGGTGTTGGAGCCCTGGCCCAGGCTGCCCAGAGAGGTTGTGGAGTCTCCTTGTGTGGAGAGATCCCAAGCCCAGCTGGAGGTGATCCTGAGCAAGCTGCTCTGCGTGACCCTGCTTTAGCAGGGAGGTTGGACTGGATGATCCCCAGAGGTCCCTTCCAACCCAAATCATGCTGGGATTCTGGTATCTATTTTACACCGTTTCCCAGCGTTTCCACCCGTGGCGAGAATTCGCCTCAGCCGCCGGCAGACACAAGCAATCTCCGGCCTAGCCCTTGAGAGCGGCAGCTCTGAAGGCAGAGTTCCCTCAGCGTGCTGAGCCGCGTGTGGGGCGGGCCGAGGCCGAGGCCATGTGGAGGGGAACGTGAGCCGAGAGCCGCCCCCGCAGCCTTCCCGACCCTTGCCGGGCGCACGGGGCCGGGCGGCCGGCCAAGGCTTGTCGCTGACGGGGCCGACGGCCAAGGCCTACTCCCCCCCCGCGGGCAAGGCCGCGGCCTGTCCCTGTGTGTGTGTCCGCCGCAGGCCTTCCTGCCGTTCCCCGCCCCCGGTGGCGGCTGGCAGCTGTCGCCGTGGGGTTTTCCAGCTCGTTCCTCCGCCCCCCCGGGGGCGGTCGGTGCTGGCAAGGGATGGCTCTGGGAGAGAGCAAAGGAGATGGCGAGGAGGGAGGAGGGGGAGAGCCGCCGCTCCCCGCCATATTCCCCCTCAGCGCTCTGGACAGTGCGTCAGCCCTATATGGGATGGGGATGGGTCGGTGCACAAAGGGGGTAAAAAGGGGGAAGCCCCTCCCCAACGTAAACCAGCTGGATTGGAGTCACTGAGTCCCAAAATCCCAACATGGTGTGGGTCATATATGGTCTGTTCCTCTGGGGATCATCCAGTCCAATCCCCCTGCTAAAGCAGGGGCACCCACAGCAGCTTGCCCAGGATCACCTCCAGCTGGGGCTGGAATCTTTCCAGAGATGCAGACTCTACAACCTCTCTGGGCAGTCTGGGCCAGGGCTCTGCCACCCTCACACCAAACACATTTCTCCTCCGGTTCAGCTGGAACCTCCTGGGTTCCAGTTTGTGCCTAGTGCCCCTTGGGCTGTCCCTGGCCACCAACGAGCAGAGTCTGGCCCCAGACTCTTGCCCCCAGCCTTTAGCTCTTGCTCAGCATTGAGCAGATGCCCTCTGGGGCTGCTCTTCTTCAGGCTAAGCAGCCCCAGGGTTCTCAGCCTTTCCTCCTCCCAGAGATGCTCCAACCCCTGAATCATCTTGGTAGCCCTTGGTTAAGACTCTGTAGTGCCAGCACTGCCTGTTTGTGAAATAACATTCTTCTGCCAGGATGTGGTTAGCCTGTGTAACAGAGAATCACAAACACATTTCAAATGACCTCTCCTAAGCAGGCTGGTGTGTGAAAGGGGTGAATAAAAAAAGCAGCAACCCAAAAACCAGGCAGGTAGCCACTGCTTCGCGTTACCCTACTGCCACTTTCTTGAGCTTGCTGCAGGCTCTGCTATCAGCCTTCATTTCAACATTCTTTTTAGGAGGAAATACAAATAAAGCATCCTCAGAATTAAACTATGGAATCGTCTCCTCCACAGAGGAGGAAATGTCACAGTGCAGCTCCGCCAAACCCAGCCCAGCTCCCGAGTACCCAGCCGCGAACGTGCAGGTTGTGCTGAACATCAGCACAGCTTTGCTTTCCGAGTACAGTCGTGCAGAGTGTGTGTTATTTTGGAAGTGTTGAGCTCACCTTTTGCAAAGCACATTCCCCAGAGATTTCGGGAGGTGCAGCAGGCATTTAAAATAGAAGAACGTGTGAGACCTTGTTCTTTCCAAAAGGCCTGAGCATGCACTTGCATAATATTCAAATGTTATCCCTGTAATTACATTAGGGTTTCCTTTCCACAATTAAAGAGTTCAGTTAGAACTTCACTTTGCAGAAATTAATATTCCTACTTCTTAACATTTTATAGTTAACATTCTACCCAGAAGTTTTTAACTTGCTCATGAAAATAACTGATTCTCAGGCTGTTATCTTGCAGTTTATTATTTATCAGTGCAGAATTGCTTTTACTTGGGAATCTGACTGATTCACTCGACTCAGGCTCACAAAGATGAGTCCAGTCTTTATATTATGGTAGGGCTTATATATGTGGAATCTAGTGAGAGTTTTATGGCTACAACATCATGTCCGATGGGCATGATGGTTAGTGACAACCCAGGCTGGTCACAACTACTGCTTCTGCCCCAATTGATACATTGGTTCAGCAGAAACTGGTAATTTAGCACTGTGGCTCAATCAATCTCTTGCTTCCTTTAAGAAAGAAACCTTTCAGGTATTTTAATTCAGTAATTGTATTGGCCCACTAGAATCCTGGAGAAAAATACAATATTCCATCTCTTAAACAAAATATGCTTAATATATAACTGATGCCTTATGTAAACCTCCTTTAACAGTGCACAGCAAAAGCATTTGACACCATACCTTTTTATAACAGTATGCAATGTAGTTTAGATATGTTTGTTCCAGTAATAAGGGGAAAAGCAGTGATCATTGACAAGAACCAAGAGACAAAAAACCACCAGCACAGTCATTTTTCAAGACAAACACATAGGTTGTGCCAAGCCAAGAGGGAAAAGGTTTTCTGCTGTGTTTTTCACATGACTGGGACATCAAGAGTCTGTGAAGAAAATGCCTTTCCCATGCCAAGGAGCCATCAGGAGGTTAAATCTTGGGTTTGCCCAGGCAGGTGTCCATCACCAGATGGGGATGTGAAGGGATCTGAGGGTTCTGGACAACAAACTCCTCCTTGCAGCCAGGGTAGGACCTTTCTGGAGTCCCTGAGTTAGCCACACAGCACTGGGGCATACAGAAACCCCAGTGGGACCTGTTAATGACTGAACACAGGAGTAAATAGAGCTGGTGGAGTTGAGGTAATTTGGATTTTATTTCTACCTTGAGTATTTTCCTTGGTACTGTAGCATTTAAAACTTGGATTTAAGAAGGCTCCTTCAGGACAGGTTGAATTACTGTCATGAAAAATGAAGCTTAGTGCTACATGAGGCTACTGATCTTAAAGCTTTTGTTTAAAATGTTTCTGCAGATGCTTACCGCAAATATCAGTGACTTTGCCAAATGCATTTTGGTTTAATTTGATAACCACTCTTTATACTCCAAGTATTTTCTGGGACTAGAATCAGTGGCTGCCACAGTCATGGCTTAGCCACGAGGCAGGACTGGCACCACTGTGCTCAGACTCACCCTGAACTTCAGCACCAGCCTTTCCACGGGTGCCCTGGTGCCTTCCCAGCCATCAGAGTGACTAATAGTGAACTGTGCTAGATGACCAGAACAAACCAGGCCTGGCGTACAAGAGTCTGAAACGCCTTCTCTAGAGCTGTTGGCATCTATAGAAGACAATTAAAATCTACTAATTGCACAAGAAGTGGGTTAGTTGTGTGTCTTCATACTGAGCAGGAAACTGTTTTGATAGTGCAAGAGATGGCAAATCCAAATAGCAACAGTGCTGGTGCAGAGAGGCAATGATTCAATGGGGAAAGGTGGCAAAAGTCTGTAGCATCCCATACGGGGAATCTCCCTTCTCACCAAAACATGTGCAGAGAAGAAATTGGTAGTGCAGGACTGGAGAAGGTGAGAGAAGGTCTGTCTACGAAATATTTAACCATTTGATATTTAAAGAGCTTCTGTGCAGCTCTTATGCAAAGTGTCAGCCCGATGCAAATTAGCACTGCTGAGTCATGGCCAGAGTCGGGGAAGAGAAGTTAGTTTAAAATGTGACCTGAGAGCTAACATGAGGAAAAGAGGGGAAAAAAATCATCCTGCAGCTTTTGAATTTTGTGTGGAATGTCCCAGTGTACAGTTAGGGGACAGTGTATCAAGGTAAGATAAACACTTTAACAATTGAAATTAAACACTTTGAAAGCCAAAATGATTGCAAATACCAGATAAGGAACAGCTGAAATATTTTTCATCTCAACATCTTTCAAGGGCTTATAACAAAAGAAAGGTCCCCAACTCATTAAAGTCAAAGGTAGAGCAGAGCAGAATGGTAAAAACCTGCATAGTGGCAAAACCAGCTTGCAGCAGTGAGTTAGTTTTATACAAAATGGAAACGTATGGCTGAAATGTCAACTTTAAGAGTTAATGTCTTTAAATATTTGGGGTTTATTCTGCAGAGGTTCCAGTTTGAGGGGGTAAAAGCAGGTACAGGTCTCAGGTCTCTGCAACGGGGTTTATCTTAACCCTGCTTTTCCCAGAGCTGAGGACACAGAACAGTGCTGGAGGGTGTTTGGGGCTCTGGAGGCAGCGAGGGGAAACACTGCTGTGCTAGTCCAGATAAACAGCTTTTATCTCCCTGGGCAATTCCCCCTGCCTGTCTCTCTGTGACTTCCATGGCCTGTTTGAAAGGGGAGGCTGAGGCTGGCTCAGCTGAGGGGTTTGGTGGTAGGGAGGTGGATTTGGAGCAAGGGTTATCGTTGCCTTGTGCGGCTCTGTCTCACGCCTGTTCTCATCGATGTCTGCGTCCCACTCGTGCTACGCCTGCTCTCAGGAGGGGACAAAGTCCTCATCATCATTCTGGCGTCACTCAGGCATTTATCTTCAAAGGCTCCAGTCATTATGGAGCTGAAATGAGGCAGAGGGAGGGAGGTGGGAACAAGGACTTTGGGCTGAAACCATGGCCACACCAGCAGGACTACAACCCACAGCTTATTATGGCCAGCATTGAATTTGTGCTGTTCAGAGGTGCTTTGTCACCTCCCTTGTAAGAATCACAGACTGGTTTGGGCTGGAAGGGACCTTTCAAGGTCATCTAGTCCAACCTCCCTGCAGTCAGCAGGGACATCTGCAACTATCAGGTTGCTCAAAGCCCCAAACAACCTGACCTGGAATGGTTCAAGGGATGGGACATCTCCCACCTCTCTGGGCAACCTGGGGCAGGGTCTCACGACCCTCAGTGTAAAAAAGTTCTTCCTTCTACCTAGTCTAATTCGCCCTCTCTTGGGTCAAAACCATCACCCCTTGCTGCCGGTCCTTGGCACTACTCTTCACTTAAATTGTCGCCTTGGTTGCTCTGGTGGCTTTGGCAGCACATCATCCAACAGGCACTGAGCTTAAGAAATCTCTTGGAAACTAATCTTCAGCCATGTTGTTCCTTGCCAGTTTCATCCTTCCTGTCAAAGGTTTTCCTGGCCCTTTTCCTCCTCAGTTTTAGTGAGCCCACCTGAGGCACAGGCTGGAGGAGAAGCATCCCCAGACAGAGGCTCTGACTCTAAGTGGGTGTTAGGAGAAAAAACCCTGAGCATTCAAATGAAGGACAGGGGTAGCAGCTGTAGTAGAGTTTATATTCTACCGATCATGGGACTTTCGGTTGTTTCCTCTCTGTTTTTCAGTAACATGTCTGGTGGTTATAAAATGAGCAGTATTTATCTGACCCAGGAGTCAGAGACATTACCTCATTGTCACGGGGTCAGTGGCAATTAGACTGCAAAGCCCAGCCAAGCAGTGCCGCTGGGTACAATAGTCTGTGGCAGGCTTAACCTTTACGGTCACCGCTGCTGCAGAGGGACAGCCCAGCGGCACTGTACGGCCCCGTGAAGCCAGGCCTGGCATGTTAATACCAAAAGCAGAGCAGAAAAGGCCTTTTCCTTTCATAACCCATCCCAGAAGGCTCATGCAAGCCTATCAGTATAAACATTAAACGACTGCAATATATTCATTCAGGGAAGATTAGTGGGTGAATGGTTTGTATCGGTTCTATCTTGGTTTTGTGTTAAAAATCAAGCTAAAAGGTGTCGCAGCAGCTAAGTGTAATGCAAGCACAATAATTCAGAGACATCAGTCATCCTCTAGTTACCATACACACCATGAACGAAGGTTAAGAGCCAGGCCAGCAGCTGTGCACAGCATAACCAGCTCAGCAGGGAAAGGCAGCTGAACGCAACCCGCAACCGGAGAAGGTGACAGCACCGGGGCAGCAGCGGAGGGACCATGCCTGCTCCTGCCTTCAGCACCGTCAGCCGCTGCGCCGTGCGCTCGGGGGCATTTAGAGCTGAAACCAGGTGCTTTTCCTTTTTTTCTGGAGGTGGCCACCTTATATTTCTCATCTGTTAATAGAGGATTATTCATCAGGCATGCTTCCGATTCGTGTACGATAGACTTGAATCACAGCTCTCCCCCGTGCAAGCCAAAACACGGTAACTCTGAAGGGAAGAGCAGCTCCCTTCCAGACAAAGCCTTCAGGAGTCACCCCAAGCGAGACGACAGAGCCGCCAGATGAAGGACGCGGGTCGCCAGCTTCCCACTGTTATTCATTAGTGACTGAAAGGGTTTGTCAGGCTGGGTGGGCAGGATGCTGCGGGAATGCACGCAATAGGAGCGCTGCCTCATCCTGGCTGCCTGCCAGAAGGGCTTTCCTCCTCCATGTTGTCACTGATCCCTCTGATTCATCCTGTCTGCCCAGCTTGCTCTTGCACGATTCCATGCATCACCTCTGGGTTTGGGGGGGGTGTTTCAGTTTAGGAAAAGCTAACCTTCTGCCTGTTCATTTTGCCACTGGATAAAATTTGGGTTTGGCATAGGCTGAGATGACCCTGCCCTTCCAAAGAGAAAAGCTGTGAGAGAGGTTAGGAAATAGTGCTGTAGATACTTTACATGCAGGTCATCTTCCCTTTGTACAATTCTGATTGCTTAGAATTAGGTGGTGGTAAGGAGCAAGACTTTGCTGTCCCACCAGACTGAGTACTAGACCCACAAGAAGACGAGGGACTAGACTCACAAAAGGTCTGAAAACCAAAAATCTGAGCGTTACAGTTCTTAACCTTGTAGGCACTACCTCAAGCCCTGGGTTTGAGGTCTCGATTCCTAGACAGGCAATGGGGAGAGAAGGAAATGGGAATATCCTATGTGGGAAGGACATGTGGGAAGCAGGAGAATCTCCTGCAGTAGCTGCAGAGAGGTCTAGCTGCTGGTCAGCAGGTGACACTGAGCTGCTTTTCTCCGCACCGGATCCACAGCTGGAGCTCTGCCCAGAGGCGAGGTGGGAAGTTAACCACAGTGCACCCAGGCAGCAGTGTGGAAGAGCCACTCAGAGCACTCCCAAACTGGGAACCAGGGACAAAGCCCTTTCATGCTCAGGGAAGATTTTAATCTAGTTCTTCCAGGAAAAAACTCGAACTGGCAAGATATCCTTGAGATAGGGGCTCCTTCGTTCCTCCTTGTTTGTGCACTCCTTTGAACCCTGTAACACTTGATTCTTCCCAGGTTCAGAGATCACAACTCTGCTGTGCTCTGGGGCACAGCAACCTTGCTGCCTGTGCCTGCTCCAGGAAACAGGTCAGTATTTTTACTCAATATTCACTAAAACAGCAACTGCACACAGGTCTGCTCCCTGGACTGCTACCATCACTCTCTTCTGTCCCATAAAGGCTGTCAGGCACAAAGCAGAACAGTTTCAGGAGGAGACAGCGACATCCTCCCTCCTCTGGCTGTGGAGATGGTTATTTGGAAGGGTGGCACCATCAGAAGCAAGGCTGGGTCCTGAGCCATTAAAATTTCTAGTGCCCAGCCCTGCTCCCTGCTACACTGGGTCCCTCCATGTTGTAAGTGGGTCTGATCCCATCCTGGCTCTGAAAACTTGTACTTGATCAGATCACACAGATGAGGGCTTGGAGCTTTGGCTGTGTGCAAGCTGTGAGGCACTAGGTATGTCCAAAACCTAGACTGTCCTGAGGATGGCAATAACTAGGTACATAAGAGCTGGCCAGGAGAGACAGACTCCCAGGTCTCTGGTAGGACTTCTTGGGTTGGTCACTGCCAGAGAAGGGGCTGTGAGTGACACAGGTGTGTGGTCAGAGTATGACACAAATCCTCACTCAGCTTGGTCCTCACAAACTCCCCAGGCATGTCAGTATTTCTTGTAATACTTCTCCTTGGGCAGTGCCTGCAGAACCCAGGAGCTCATCCAGTCTCTGCTGGGTTTGAGCCTTCAAGCTGGAGAACACCAAACATTTTCTGACAAAACTAAGAGCTGCCCAAAGTCAGCAGCAGCTGCCTTCTGCCCTTCAGAGAGAGCTGGTGGGGCACAACAAGGAGAATGCCCCGATAGAGATTTCTCAGTGACATTGTAGAGGACCAGTTAGTTGGTAGAACAAGGACTGTTCTCTTTGGGGTGGTGCCAGTCAGGTCCCTCTCTTTTGGGGACATTCCTCCTGGGTATTGTCTGCACTGCTGCTGGTTGCTTTGTGCAGAAAATCTTCACAGGGCCATGAAGAAACTGAGGAGTGGCTGTGATGGCACTGACATCAAAGGCACTGCTAGGAACTTGCATTTCCACCTCTTTTCCCAGCATTTACATGGAGCAGGTTTTGGAGGCCACCATTTCCTTCTATTTCTCCCACTTCCTAATTTTAGGAAAAAAAGAAAGAGCAAGCTCTTGCTGCCAACCACAAACACACACCTTCAGGAGAAAGTCTCCTTGATGTAGCAGAGCAGGATGTCTGGGAGCACGTTCAGGATGAGCCCAGCAGCAGCATCTCCCTGCAGACAACTCATCCTGCCTGTCTAGCCCTGCTTGTTTGAGGTTTTCCATAGCTCCAGTCCCGACACAGAGCAGTCCGAGGTTTTGGGGTGTCTTCAGGGGCAGCCTGGATTTCCAAGGAAATTTTGGGTTTTGATAGCTTCATCCTCTTGGCAGCTCCATATCTGAAGGGATGCAACCCAGATTGCTCTCTGCAGAAATCTCCTAGGCACTGAGGTGACTTCTTGTACTTGAGTGAGATTCCATGGCTGCAGAAATTAAAAGCATTAAATACATTTACCAGTAAAGGCAGTTATTCACTGGGGCATGCTGCAAAGGTCTACCCCAAATTTAGCATCATGGGGAGATGTTCCTCCTGAAAATGTGGCCAGTTTACCCACTAGTTACAGGGCTGGAGGTAGGACCCACTGGGAGATACTCTGTGATTTGGATCCTCCAGCTAGTTGTGCTCCTTGATTGTAATGGTTCTTTGGTTTATGAAAAATGAATCATCCTGTGATTAAACTGATGTGAAAACTCCCATGATGTGTAAATAGATGCCAACTGCAATTTTTAACTGCTCTCAGGTGAGCTGACAACTGGGGGGATATCATTTTCCTTCTGCAGTTTAATTGTAGAAAATGTTTGCTCCCATCATTCCTAAGTAACAGTTTCTTCCAGACTCAACAGATTGTGTTTCCATCTCTGCTGTGTAAAAACAGTACTATGGACATCAGTGAAATGGAAATGATAACACAGGATCTCTTCCACTATTTTAAGAGTCATATTGAAACACATGGAACAGAGATGCAATTCCACTCCTTACTGCCTTCAGATTTGGTGCTCTGAGAATTTACTTAGAAAAGGAAAATGAGAACAAACCTATTGCCTCAGGAAGCCCCAGAAACAGGCTCTGCTTCTGCCCTTTCCCTTAGGACCAGGTAACATTTCCAGGTGGTGGAAGGGCTCTGGGCAAGCAAGAGCTGCAAAGTCATTCCCAAAATCAGGTAACAGAGAGAGGGGGGGGGATGTGTGGGGGCAAGAGCCAAAAGAAAAAACCCAGAAGGATTGCCAGGGTGAGAACAGCCAGCTGAAGAGAACTAACCAGGGAGAGAGGGATCTGAGGGATCTTTCTGGATGGAAAGGCTGACTTGAAATGGGTCTGGCTGTTCCTGCTCTGTGGCCGCTCCTGGGGAAGCACCTGCCTTGAGGCAATTTATCCAGCTGTCAGCTTGTTTTCACACAGCCAGTGAAAGCATCCTGGGATTGTGGCTAGGCATGGGGTGGTTTTCCCCTCTCGTGATTAGTTTTGACATTTCAGCCCTCTTCCCCCTGTCCACAGCAGCTCAAATCCTTTCCATTTTTCCCACAGAGACCTAAGCAGGGAAAGAAGAGAGTCCAGCTGCCAGCAGAGCTGAGCTGCAGGAACAACTTCCCACAGGTGGGGACCTCAGACCATACTCCATCACCATGACCTCATCACATGCAGCAAAAGAGCTGCAGGTTTTGTGCATTTTCCTGCCAAGTGTTTTCTGTTTTCTTTCTGCAGCCTTTTCCCAATTGGACCCACATCCAAACTTTCCTGGAGTTACTTTGATTCGGCCAAGAGTTTATTCTCATCTTTCCTCCCCCACCACCCTCTCCAGCCTTATACATTTTGAAGCGTCCCACTTCCACAGCAGCAGAGCAGCACCACAGAACCTCCTCAGACCATGCCAGAAGCAGGCTGGCTGCTCTGGTACAACTCCTCGGCGTGGCATCACCCGTGTGCATTTCAGAGTTGGGTTTCTAGATGACTAAGCACATTGGCAGTGGTGGTTGATGGCATCTTTAGAGTACTGCTCCATATTTGTCTTTCCTTCCTCAGCTGGTCTCAGTTTAAGACACACCAAAAAAAATCCCAAGCAGGTTCATACAGAATCACAGAATGTTAGGAGTTGGAAGGGACCTGGAAAGATCATCTAGTCCAACCCCCCTGCCACAGGAGGATTCCCTAGACCAGTATGGTAGGTGCTGACAAGGCTTTGCTCTTCTGGATGGCAGGAGGGGTACGAGGCTCACGACGCAGCTGAGGACTGGAAAGATATTTGTCACTGCAGGTTTTGCTTGTCATATGCAGAGATGACATGCAGATCTCCCCTCTGACAGATTGGTAGTCATTCCGAGATGCAGCCACCCACAAAAACCACAGACATGTTGCTTTACTCAAATCTTGACTTCAACCACTACTTTGTGATGCAAAAGTGGTGGAGTTTTTGGTACTTTTTGTTAAAAATGAAATCTTCATAGGGGTTTTCCAGCATCCTGGCTAGTTACTAAAAACAAACCAACATTAGCCTACTGGATGGGACAACTCAGTTTACTTGTGGGTGGTTCTGACATTCATCTCATTAACATGTTTAGTCTGAAAGAAGGTTAGGAAGGTAGTACATAAAAAAGAAAGACAAAAGTATGGCTTCTCTCCAGAAATTATGCTGCATGTCTTAGTTAAAATGCCACTTTCACATAGGTGGAGTATTTCTACTGGTTTCACTCCAAATATCAACATCTTGACCTGACCAAGTTCAAAGATAAACACCATGGGGTTGGCCTGTTGGTAACAGAAAATGCAGAGGTTACACCCTGCACTGTTCAGGGCCAGGAAATTCACACTTCGGGACCCAACTTCCATTGCAGCATGTGAAAACCCAGTCAGCATGGCTCAAAGCCAGGTCCAGTTAAAACAAGGAGCCACCCAAATCAGTCATCAGTAGGCTTACAGCCCCTTTGTGTCCTGACCTGCAGCTGCTACTTGATGCAGTATTTATTTTGGATGTTTGAGGCAGCAATGTGCCCAGGTGGCCTAGAAGGCCAATAGTATCCTCGCTTGGATCAACATCTCCAGTCCTGGGTTCAGTTTTGGGCTTCTCACTCCAAGAAGGACATTGAGGTGCTGGAGTGTGGCCAGAGAAGGGCAAGGAAGCTGGTGAAGGATCTAGAGCACAAGTGTTGTGAGGAGCAGCTGAGGGAACTGGGGTTGGTTAGTTTGGAGAGGAGGCTCAGGGGAGACCTTCTCACTCTCTACAACTCCTTGAAAGGAGGTTGGAGACAGGTGGTGTTGGTGTCTTCTCCCAGGTGTCTAGCGATAGGACAAGAGGAAACAGCATCAACTTCTGCCAGAGGAGGTTTAGGCTGGATATTCGGAACAATTTCTTCCCCAAAAGGGTTGTTAAGCCCTGGCCCAGGCTGCCCAGGGCAGTGGTGGAGTCACCATCCCTGGAAGGATTGAAAAGCCATGGAGATGTGGTGCTGAGAGACATGGCTCAGCGGTGACCTGGCAGTGCTGGTTAATGGTTGCACCTGACAACCTTAAAGGTCTCTTTAACCAGAATGGTTCTATGGTTCACTTCTCAAGCATCCCTTCAACACCTCCCTTTGGGTGATCCTACAGCTGCCTGGCCAAACAGCAAGTGTGGGTCTGCAGGAGCCCAAGGAACACACATGGCAACGTCTTCAGCTGATTATGTTGGAAACGTGAAAGGGAAAGCACACCAAATAAGTTTCTCTTGTTCAGGAATACAATGGGCAATTTAAAACCCCCTATTAAGCATGTGTGTAGGAGCACTTCCCATTCTGGGAGACAAGCTGAATTGTTCTATGGAGCCACATGAGGACTTTTGCCGACGTGGGATCAATCAAGACCCCATTATATCAGGAGGTCTCCATCACACACACGTCCTACCGCGAGCACGGCGACTGCAATCCCAGCTCCTTTGTCCTGCCCTCTGCCAATCTGCTGCGAAGCTGAGGATGAGGTTTGACTCTGCCATTGTGGCAGCGTCGGGGCTGTGCTTTCAGAGCCCTTATTTGCATGGCCCTCATTAGCACTTCACCTGCTTCATTAGCAGAGGAAATTCTCATGCAAAGTGAAGAAGGCACGGAGATCCTTCCCCTCTAGGACTTTCCATTCTTTGCAAAATCGGTAGATTCTTTCTGTTCCTTCCTCTTTGGAAAGTCACTTTCATTTTCGCCTTCGAATGAGAGTTCTTACTTCAAGGAGAAAATAATCATCTTCCCTAACTGGAACAGCCAGCAGGCCTGCCTACAGAAATCTGATGCCAAACAAAGGCATCTCAGGTGCACTCAAGGCAGGCAGAATCTCCCCAGCTTCCATCCCACCCTTACACTAACTGCCATCTGTCACCAAACTGTCACCAGTGTCACCCAGTCATTAGCTTTACTGGATGTCAGGGAAGCATTTTTAGAGCCCAAAAAGCTCCCTCCTGGGCTCATTTGAGTGGTTCCCCTTACAGCCTCAGCAAGCATTGTCTTTGCTGTGATAGGACATCAGACACCTTCTTCCTTCCTTTCTCTGTCCCTGTTTTGCAGGCTACACAATTCCAGTTCCTCACAAATCCTCTTTTCCCAAATCTAGAACACTTTCTTGCCTTCCCCCCAGCATAGAATCACAGACTGCTGAGGGTTGGAAGGGACCATTAAAAGCCATCCAAGTCCAACCACCCTGCAGTGAGCAGGGACATCTGCAACTAGAGCAGGTTGCTCAGAGCCCCACACCATTTTTTTCCAAAGGTGGGACTAAACCAAAAGAGTGAGAAGATCTCTCCTGAACCTCCTTTTCTCTAGACTAAACAACCTCAGCTCCCTCAGCAGCTTCTCACAAGTCTTGTGCTCTAGAGGAGCTCAATATATCCAGAATGATTCAAGCCACAAAGAAAAATTAAAACAAAAACCTCTTAAAAACCAAATAGCACAAGAAAATAAAAAGTAAAAACACATGCTAGGGACAGATAAAATTTCATTGCAATAATGAACCTACAGAAATGAGTGACCTGTTAGGGGATGAAGGGAATGAAGATGGCAGCAGCTTCCCCTCTGCAGACCAGGAGCCCCGTGCTTGAGTGCCAAGGAAAAAGTGTGACCATGCAAACCTTCCCCCGGCCAACACACCTGCCCCTCAGTGCAGTTCACTTCTGCCAGGGTGGTGGTTGTGCTTCACTTCAGCTGTACCAGAGAAAGGAAAAAAAACCCAACCCCAAACTATTGCTTTTTGCATCTCCACATATTTCCTGGGAAAGCACACCTGAACACAGCTGATTTCACACAGCTGATGTCACAGGGGCTGTGCTTCTGCTAAGTGCTCAGTATTTTTGCCTTTTTAAGGTAAAGATGAAGCAATGTTGAGCACTCCTACGGATGTTGGACACCATGACCCTTGTGGGTCCCTTCCAACTCAGGATGTTCTATGAGTCCACGTCCTCTCAGGCTGTGCTGCAGCCTCCTCCCTCTCACCTGACTGGTGGAGACTCTGGGAAGCCTGACAGATGTGTGTGGGTCTGCTTATCCCTGGATGGCAGGAAGGGAAGAAGTGAGTCAGCTCCGTGGCTGTGCCGCTGGGAGAAGATGAAATCCTGCTCCTGCATTGCACAACCCCCAGGGCAGTCGCATCCTTCCTGCTCCCTCTGCAGACACCTTGCTGGGAGCCAGTGGCTGTGCTGGGGAGGGAGACCAGGATATGGATGGAACTCATACAGGATTAAAGACACAATCTCCCCAGTAAACCTCTGACTTGGGGGCTGCTGCTCAGGTTGCCCTCCCCTCCATTCCCCCTCAGACGCATTTGCTGTGATGTTTCATGATGACCTCTGGCAGGCAGGCTCACCCTTTCCAGACAGTGCTGTGCACTCACCCAATTAAAGATGATTAATTGTACCAGGTAGTTCCTGCTACATCTTAATCAAATAGAGGTAACTGACAACACTCCTGTGCACAGCATACTTGGAACTGGAGCAGGGATTTTTAACTCTCACCTATTCCAGAATGACAAGTCAAAACATCAGGCTGAAATAGCCACAACTGGAATGATAGAGGATGAGGATCCTGAGGCACCAGTGCCTGTCACTGCTGAAAGGAGGACTCCTCGCTCTGGGATTAAAAGCCCAGCCTCTGGGAAAGGTTGGGAGAAGCTGGGTAAAGCACTGTCCCTTACCTGCAGGGCCCTTGTGACTTGGCTTTCCAAGTTGCAAAGGCAAGAGCAAACACAACCACACACCTCCTGAGAGCAGGAGACAAACCACCAGCAGCCTCGGACCGTCGAGTATTTTGCATCATTTATTTAAATACCTATATTTATGCATTTACAAATTTTCATAGCTCTGTTTGTAGCTTTTTTTTTTTTTTTTGCATTTTATTTTTTGTAGACAGTATTGCAGAGAAGTTAGCTTTTGTAAAATGAGGTCCATGTAGAAAACTATGGAACAGATTGGAGAAACAAAAACCAAACCAAAAACCAAACCAAATTTCTTTACATACTTTCTGGAATCATAAACCAAAAGAAAGTGACCAAATGGAGGAAGGGAAGAGGGAGAGGAATGGGTGGGACAAACCAACCTCAAACCAGTGGCTCTCTCACAAGCATTACACATCAGTGCTCAGCTACAATCCTAAGGGGATAGCTCGTTTCAGTCGGTGCAATGCCTGTTTGCTACAGCTGTAGCAGGCACGTAGGTCTCTAATGAAAAAATAAGAGGAAAGGATCCTACACACTGAGAACACAAAGCCTGGGACAGCCTCGTGTTGTGGCACAGAATGCCCCCAGGAGACTGCACCGACCTGCCAGTAGTGCATCCTCATCCCAAACTCCGTTTTGCATAAAAAGTTCCCTTTAAGAAATCTTAACATGTAAAAAACCCTGGTATCTGAGCTCTTCTAGCCTCAGTACTTCAAAGAAGTCACTTGAAAAATACCTCCTGCTTTCCTCATTTGGAAGCTTCAAAAGTCATGTTTTGCTTTAATTGATACCAATTTAACAGCTGACGGATTCCCAGCGTTATCTCTGGGAGGAAGAGGCAACAGATATGGCATTGCAAGATATTTACACACATGGTACAAAAATGTCCGAGGGTATGAAAAATAATCACCAGTTACACAATTTTGCAGCAGCCTCATTTACACCTGTAATTTTTATACCATTTATTACATTGTACTAACACACCAGAGTCAAAGATGTGCACTCCCTTTAGGATGTCGAGGAGTTACAAAGATATTGTGATTGCATAATTCATATTGCACGATTGTATAAAAACATAAATACTAGCTAGTCTATTTCTTTTTTTCTTTGTTTTTTTTTTTTTCTCCTTTTTTTTAAATACAAAATACATGTCACATAGTCAAAGATTCTTTTCAAGTGCAATTCAGGTGCTCTCTTTTAGTCCTTCCAAGAAAAAGGCAATTTTGATAGTTTTGGCACAAAGTTTAACCTCTGTCCCGTGCCAACGGCTCTAATGACAAGACAAACGCCCCAACCTTTAGCTAGTAGCAGTCAGATACATACAGTATAAAACCAGGTTATGTACAGGAGGAACCGAACGTACACAGAAGCAGCCTGAGGGGATCTGAACTCTGGCTTAGCACTACTCAGGGCGAAGGACCCTCCGGGCTCACGCCGCCGGTTGCTGCGGGTTGACGTTGCCGGGCGGAGGGTGGCCGAGGAGCCCGATGCGCTGCTTCTGCTTCCTCTGCTCTGTCATCTGCAAAATTAACAAGGTTGCTCATTAGGGCCTAGACGCTTCCTGCGCGTCAGCTCGAAGGAGCCGGCGCCGCCTGCCGCGCTTAGCGTTCACTCTGAAACCCACTGTCTACACCTCGCCGCGCGCCGAGAGGTGAGAGACGACGACGGCCTCCTCTCGCGCGCTCCTCGGGGACCTCCATGGATCTGCTCTTGCTGCTGACCACTGTCTTGCAGGAATATTGCTCAGCAGAAGCAGGCAAGCAGCAGGAGCTGGTGCAGAGAGCAACTCACAGCAGCCTCCCCCATTAGAAATGCTTTGTAACTGGTCCAAAGGAGGAGGCAAACGAGACGCAGAGGGACAGGGCGAGCTCTAAAGCCGGGCTGGGAATACCCTTGTCTCTGCTGGAAGAGACTCCATCCTTCCCGCTCTCAGCTCTCAACATCCTCCCCTGTCTGCCAAGATACAAGGCAGGGACGGGAGGTTAACCACCTCACTGCCAGAGAGGCAAACTTTTGCCAGGACTTCCCACTGGATAAAATAATGTTTCCCCTGCATCGTGCAATCATGACCTGAAACTGGATCATCATTTTATACTACTGATACTGAAAAACTGCCACATTTCAACTCTCCACTCCCTTTTATTTTTTTCCCAAACCTTGGGAGGTTTCTGACAACATCCATAAGCCAACACACCACATAAGGAACAACTCCAGCGTGGGCAGGGTCTCCAGCGGTGAACAGCTGGATCAGTGCATGCTCCCCACAGCTTCCTCTGCGACTGACTCTTGGCTTCAGAGAAGCCAACATGTGGGATGGTTTGTAGCAACCATGATCAGTTCAGCACCTCCCCCCTTGCACCACTGAGCTGAGAGGAGCCAAGAAGGCCAATGGCTTCCTACGGTGCATTAAGAGTGTGGCCAGCAGGTCAAGGGAGGTTCTCCTCCTCCTCTACTCTGCACTAGTGAGGCCACATCTGGAATCCTGGGTCCAGTTCTGGGCTCCTCAGGTCAGGAGAGAACTGGAAAGAGTCCAGCTAGGAAGATGCTGAGGGCACTGGAGCACCTCTGGCAGGAGGAAAGGCTGAGAGCCCTGGGACTGCTTAGCCTGGAGAAGAACAGCCCCAGAGGGCAGCTGCTCAATGCTGAGCAAGAGCTAAAGGCTGGGGGCAAGAGGCTGGGGCCAGACTCTGCTCAGTGGTGCTCAGGGACAGCCCAAGGGGCAATTGGCACAAACTGGAAGCCAGGAGGTTCCACCTGAACAGGAGGAGAAACTTGTTTGGTGTGAGGGTGTTGGAGCCCTGGCCCAGGCTGCCCAGAGAAGTTGTGGAGTCTCCTTGTGTGGAGAGATTCCAACCCCAGCTGGAGGTGATCCTGGGCAAGCTGCTGTGGGTGCCCCTGCTTTAGCAGGGGCGTTGGACTGGATGATCCCAACCATGACCTGCTGACCACGCTGCTAGAGATGCAGCCCAGGACACAGTTGGCTTCTGGACTTTGAGTGCATATTGCCAGCTCATGTCCAGCTTCTCACCCCCCCGTACCCCCAAGTCCTTTCCTGCAGGACTGCTCTCAGTCTCATCACTAATCCTATTGGGATTGCCCTGACCCACGTGCAGGACCTTGCACTTCTCCATCTATAACCAGTTTTTTATATATATATATATATATATATATATAGTTATATATATAATCAGTTTTCAGGTATTTAATGACAAGTGCCAGTCAGCATAACTGCTTGTGGCACCAGCTCCAGGAGAAGGGACACAGCACTTTCACATGCACTTGAATGCATTTGCCTAAACACCCCAGTTTTGGTGGTGGTGAGGATCCTTCCCACCCCCAGCACAGAGTACCCTGTGTACTGGGCAGCTGGCCGGTGGCTGACCTCAGCTCTGGCCTTCATTGTGGGAAAAGGAACTGGCCAAAACTGGTCATTCTGGGCACCTTCCAAAAGGCTCCTCCACCTCCCATGGGCCATACAGCACTGCAGACACCACTGCTTTCCCTCGGGCCAGCTGTGTATAAATCCACTCATTCAACCACCAGGAAAGGACTGGAGCACAGGAATTCCTCTGGAAACCATAATTAAGCTCGACTGCAGCCCAGTGCCTTGCTCATCTCCTGACCCAAGGGAGGCTGAGCTGTTTTTGTACCTTTCCAGGAAGATGACCACAGCCTCAGGAGGACAAGGTCACACCTCCCAGTCCTCTGTAACACTCCACGGGCAAAAGGGAGCAGAGGGAGAGGAGTCAGTCTGTCCTCTCATCGCTCTCCAGCCTCAGACATGCACACAAAGTACTCCCTGAACCAGCTGGGGTTTCTTTTCCCCATTTCTAAGACAACCTCCACATTGGACATGCAAAGAGGCAATAAGAACTTTGTTGTCAAGTTTACACTAATTAGTTTTGCTGAGGAAACCAAGAGCCATGACGTCACCCAGCTGATAAACTGATGCAGAAAACAAATCCACCCGGCAAAAACAAGAAAGAAAAAGGGAGGAGGAGAAGGGGCTCCAACGGATGGGTTTCATGCTGTGCAGAGAAAGGGATGGTGATGTAGGTACACAGAGGAGACTTGCCTCCTAAAGAAAGGGAAGAATAAAGCAACTGAGCTTAAAGCAGAGGGAGAAATGCAATGGCAAAGCTGATGGGGAATATTATTAGTCCTGCAAGATGTGTAATGCTTGTCCAGAGGGCACAAGGGCTGCAAGATGGAGCAACTTCAATCTCCATCACAGTTACCTCGAGAGTGAAGCTCTTGCAAAAGCTTTACAGCTGCAGCCAGCTACAAGGTAATAAAAGCTAGGCAGGACCTATCACAGGGGAGCTGTCAGCCACCAGAGTAATGCTGACAGGGGCAAAACACGAAACCAAGGGGCCTGAAGTTCACCTGAGTCATGCTGGACTCGCTGATAATCATAGAGAGCTGCACATACGCACGCTGCCTGGTTCCAAAGGTCACAGGTGAGTTGGAGGTACCTCCAGGAATGGGAGCAGAGCACGTGTGAAGGGCATGAGCAGGGTATGGGCTGTGCACAGACACAGACACGGCAGCATCTGCACACAGTGCCACCTCCCAGCCAGCTTAAAGAAAGGCAACCTTAGCTACAGCTCCCTCCAGCAACGAGTCACCCTCAGGGTGACAGAGGTCAGGGGTCCTGCCTGGTGCGAGGGGACCATCCTGAGAGAGAAGCCAGCACCTAGCAGAGATGCTTCCACCTCACTGCCACCAGAGCTGCTGGATGATTACACCTCATCCCCTGCTGCTGTGCAGACAATCATGGTGCAATCTTTTCACCCAGAATTGAAGTGATCAAGTTTTTAAACAGCTCTTGGTGCACCACTTTGTGAAAGCATCTCCAGGCACGTCGGATTTCTAACAATTAGTCTCCAGAAAGCTAATGAGCTTGAACAGCAAATTGAATGAGAGGTTTTCCCTTTAATTGCAAGAAAATAAATACAAGTAAAAGTTCCCTAAGTTAGCTCCTTTTCTTGGAGACAGTTCCTGACCAGGAAGAGGGATATACTGGTTTTGTCACGTAATTGGAGCATCCTGCAACTTAAGCAGGGCTCTCAATAATGGCACTTAGGGGAATTCCTAAAAGCTATCACAACATTAATGAAGCTGGTTTCCTCTGTTGCTTTTACAGTCAAATAGCTCTCTAAAAGCTAAATCCTTCATTCTTTTTTTCACAAAGAGCAAGAAGGGTTTTGAGTGCTTGGTCAGCCAAGAGCTGCAAGCTTCAGAAATAAATGTCTTCTGAGCCAGAGCTGGCTGCAGCCGATGGAAAGACTCCTGGTGACTGCAGACCACTTTGAGTCAGACCCTTCAACACCAAGACACAAGACACATGTTTCAAGATAATTGTTTCCAGGCAAAGCAGCAAAACCACTACCTGGCAAGTAATAAAGCACAGACAAAAGAGCAAATACCTCTACCCTCAAAAGCAACTAGAGCAAGGGGGTCCATGGCACAGTGCCTGAAAACTAATTACAGCCAAGAGCAGCAAGGTTTTCTGCTCCCAACGCGACACATTAATCCCTTCCTTGTGCTCCATGGGGTGCTGGCTGAGAGGGCCAAGCTGCATCCTAAACGCAGAGCGTGATGGGAAGGCAGGGAGCTGAGATCTTGGGCAGTATTAGCTTCCAGAGACTCACATCTCCACGAAGATAACTGGCTTACAGAGAAATCTGGCCAGCCCAGAGCAGGGATGGGAAGCAGGAATCCGATTAGTACTGGAGACAGTTGTGCCAAGGGCACTGCAGCAGGCAGATCGCGTTGGAGAGATAAGGAAGCAGATCTGCTGCCCTCCCTGCCCTGCGCGATGCCATCGGCTGCCCTGGGACACCATCGTGTGCAAGTCAGCAATTAACCTTATCCAGCTCCAAAATCTATATGAACTTCACTAACTGAACCATCTGGCACAGGTTATCAGTCCATACAGATAAGCAGCTAGTCACTTTGCTGCCACAAACAGCTCCTGCCAACACAGGCACCAGCGTTTTCCCCTTTACTTCCACAGTTAGGCTGTAATCCGTATGGACAACATGGAATAAAGCCCTGCTGCCTCCTTGGCTTTCACAAAGCCATCACTGGGTTTGAGTTGGGAACAACCTCCACGATCCCCTCCAGCCCCAACCAAGTCCTCCAAGTCTTGCTGCAAAAAAAAACTGCTGCACTGTGAAAAACACTCCAAGGTTCACGTGTTCAGCAGCAGCAGCAGCGCATGCCACAACCCAAAATATCTCTGTGGCTCTTTCTGCCTATATTGCAGCCCAAAGCACAACAGCAGCCAAATGATAGCTGCATGTGGCAGCACAGAGGAGAGCAGTGCACGCTAACCACTCAAGTCGTTCTCCAGTTTCTCGGTGGGTTTTGAGGTCTGTGCAGCAGCACAGCACTTCTATCAATGTCATACCCTCTGACTTACAGGATTCATGGGGTTCAAACCCATAACAACAACAACAGTGCACACACAGAGGCTCCCTGCACCAGCAAGGACTGATTTACCTGCAGCTTTGATTTTTCTTTTCTTTTTTTTTAATGCAGGTTTTCCCTTTCTGGAGGTGACCACTCTGAACTGCACCAGTTCAGTTTGCAGTGCCAGGGAGGTCAGCTAGGGCACAGGGCTCTGGAAGGACATTCTGTTTGTTCCCTTCTTTCCTAAACACAAGCTACTTTAGGAAAGTTCTTCATGGGGTTTGCAGGAGGCACGGAGCTGTAAACCACCACTTTGTACAACGGCTCTGCAGGACCTTTGTTCTGCCCGTGGCAGTGTGTGGCCACAGCTTCACAGCCTTACCTGATCTTTAAGCTCTGACAGCTGCCCAGAAAGGTTGCTCACAAGCTTCATGGTGGACTCCAACTTCTCCTGCAAGTTCCTCAACTCGTNTGGAGAGATTCCAACCCCAGCTGGAGGTGATCCTGGGCAAGCTGCTGTGGGTGCCCCTGCTTTAGCAGGGGCGTTGGACTGGATGATCCCAACCATGACCTGCTGACCACGCTGCTAGAGATGCAGCCCAGGACACAGTTGGCTTCTGGACTTTGAGTGCATATTGCCAGCTCATGTCCAGCTTCTCACCCCCCCGTACCCCCAAGTCCTTTCCTGCAGGACTGCTCTCAGTCTCATCACTAATCCTATTGGGATTGCCCTGACCCACGTGCAGGACCTTGCACTTCTCCATCTATAACNTTTTTTTTTTAATGCAGGTTTTCCCTTTCTGGAGGTGACCACTCTGAACTGCACCAGTTCAGTTTGCAGTGCCAGGGAGGTCAGCTAGGGCACAGGGCTCTGGAAGGACATTCTGTTTGTTCCCTTCTTTCCTAAACACAAGCTACTTTAGGAAAGTTCTTCATGGGTTTTGCAGGAGGCACGGAGCTGTAAACCACCACTTTGTACAACGGCTCTGCAGGACCTTTGTTCTGCCCGTGGCAGTGTGTGGCCACAGCTTCACAGCCTTACCTGATCTTTAAGCTCTGACAGCTGCCCAGAAAGGTTGCTCACAAGCTTCATGGTGGACTCCAACTTCTCCTGCAAGTTCCTCAACTCGTTCTGCTCCCCTTCCGAGTCGCTGCTGACAAGCGACATGGCTCGCATGCGGGGGAACCAGTCCAGGTTTCTCTCCTGAGGATCAGACACCAGTTGACAATTAGTGTTTGCTAATGAAAACCTGCACCCAGCACAGGCAGGTCGTTAACACCACATGGGGAAGGTCCCCAGATACACCAGCTCTGCAGTCATTTTCATTTGCATCTTACTGGAAAGTCTGCAGAATTGCCTGCTAGAGGCAATGAGGCACTTCAGACCTAACTCCTGAAGAACATTAAGGCTGCTTGCTGTTGGTTTTTCCTTGCCATCAACCCACTCTCCCCATGGCACTGCTTCTTCAGATACACTTCTGTGGAACAGATGAACACTGGACACTAAACCAGCCCAGATTTCATGTCTGGACAAGCATTTGCCAGTGCTAGAAATGTGCTGCTATCTTATAGTCTTTTAATTGGTGTTTGTTGCAGATTTCCTGCTGATAAAGCTGGTTTGCTGCTTTGGCCAAGCATAGTTTGGCTGTGCCTTCTAATGAAAGGAACCACATTCTACCTGAAAAGGTTTTCATACTTGAAATACCTCCTTTGTAATGGAAAAGAAGAAACTAGGTAAAAAGGGGGGAAAAAATCATATTCTGACTGCCTGGTTCAGGTTAAAATGCAGCAGAGATTAAGTTACAATGAATTGCTTACAATAAAGTTTTCATTCAGACCCACAAATGCTCTGCTATTCCATGTTTCAGTTCCAGTCAGGAACTCCTGGACACGTGCTTGGGTTTATTCCTATGTACACAGAGGCTCACACATACACCCAGGTACATGCCAGTGACATTAAAAATAAAAGCAGGAACGCAATAGAAAGCCACAAAAGAGGAGGAGGGGTGCACACCACATGTTGACACCTTACATTTCAACACTGAACTTGTTTCCTATCTAGTCTGGTTCTCCTCCCACACTGGAGATACTCTCTGAAATGGAAGTTAAACTAAGGCTAGAGGAGATAAGGACATGTGCACTCTCACAGGTGACACTGCAACAACTGGTAATATTTCAAACAAACCAGATGACAATGGTTTAAACAAAAGGCTGCTGGATTAAGAGCATCCCAAATCAAAGACTGATTAACATCACCAAAGAACTTGGGGATACTGGTGAGTGACATGAAGTGGCAATGGTGCTCACAGCCCAGAAGTCAACTATGTCCTGGGCTGCAGTACGACCAGCAGGTTAGGGAGGGGATTCTACCTCTGCTCTGGGGACACCTTCACCTGGGTCCAGGTCTGGAGTTCTCAGCACAGGAGAGACGTGAACCTCTTGGAACAGGTCCAGAAGAGGCCACAAAAATCATCTGAGGGCTGGAAGCCCTCTGGTGTGAGGACAGGCTGAGAGAGTTGGGGTTGTTCAACCTGGAGAAGAGAAGGCTCCATGGAGACCTTACTGCAGCCTTCCAGTACTTAAAGGGATCTAGAAGAAAGATGGGGGCAGACTTTTTAGCAGGATCTGTTGGGATAGCACAAGGGGTGATGGTTTGAAACTAAAAGAGGGAGAATTAGACTAGATAGAAGGAAGAAATGTTTTCCACTGAGGGTGGTGAGACATTGACCAAGGGAGGTGGTAGATGTTCTATCCCTGGAACCATTCCAGGTCAGGTTGTTTGAGGCTCTGAGCAATCCTGATGTAGTTGCAATGTCCCTGCTCACTGCAGAGGGGTTGGACTGGATGACCTATAAAGGTCCTTTCCAACCCAAACCATTCTGTGATTCTACGATTAATAGCAACCAAAGTTCACCCTTTGCAGGCCACGCTCTTTGCCATTCTCTGCCTAAGTGCCTAACTCAAACTTGCTCCCCAGCTCTCTGCTCCCTCTCCACGCTCCCCCATTCCCAGGAGCACCCATCCTGCTTAAATCAGGGCTGTGCACCTCTACAGAGAGCTGCAGTCACGTCCTTCCTGCAATTCAGAGGCAATGCCAAGACTCATCATCTTAAATTAGCTGCTTCTGATCTGCTAGGGGTTCCCCACAGCCTAGATGAAAAGGCAGAAAGCAGGTCCTTTCTCATGCAGTGCACCACAGGATTCCCACACCATGCAAAACTGCCAGGAAGGCTTTTTTTTTTCCCCTCCTGATCTCTCTTTACAGGGCAGATGGTTTCTGCTAATAAAAGAAGAAATATACATACAAAAAATATGCCATGATCAAGACAAGTGCCAAAATATTTTGGACTTTAGGAAACGACAGCCTCACAATTAAGATTTAATAGTGGTAACAGGCAACACTTCACTGCATGGTACAATCCTCCTTAGGGAAGAGAAGGGCAAGTTCTTCACTTGTGCTCAAGTCCAGCACCTCCCCAGCAAAGTATTTCCCCTCCCCACCCAGGCAAAACAAACTAAACCAACTGCTGTTCCCTTCCCTGCTCTCCCCCAGGCAACAGCTTTCCAAGGGCAAGGCAGATTAGACTAAAATGCAAGTTCTAGTTGGAGGTTCACCAGGACCCTCAGGTCCATGTCCTGAGGTTTGTAGGCAGATGCAGAGCCCTGAAGCTCCTGTCCACCTTCTGCCCACTCCTTACCTTGCTGTAGAAATACTGTTCTTTTACTTCCTCCCAAAGAGGTGAGCTCTCCAAGTCCATCCCCAGCACTCCCAAGCTCCATCCTCATCAAGGGCGAAAGGGAGAAGAGGACCTGGCATCACCAGTCCTTCCCTACCTGCAACATTCTACTAAGAAATACCTCAAAACCTTTCCTAATGTTACTTTCCACTGTAAGCAAATGCTGTAGCTGCTGCAGAAGCTGCAACCTGGTCGTGAGAGAGAAGGTGATGGGCAGTCTTAGATGGTGAATTCAAACCAGCAAGCACTACAGCACAGACAGCTTCTGCAGTTTCATACTCACTGGTTTTCTGAAAGCCCCAGCAATTCAAGTCACTTCAGTATGGGAAATCTTGGCTTTCACTTGAAAAAAACAACAAAGTGCCTCTCTAGTTCTCATGGTAATGCTGAACAACTAAAAATGCTTCATGTGAACTGCACAAGCTGAGAAAGACAACTAACAAAAAGGAGACAAGACTCAAGACTCTCTGAGCAGTATCCTGAGCTGTGAGGATCGGACTCAATCTGGAACTGGCAAACCCCCTGCTAAGTCCTGATCCCCCCTGAAAGAGCTAATGGAAGCATCTGGAGATTTTCTGTGCAGAGACAGGCTTAGGGAAGGACCTACACATCACTTTGTCAACCCATGTCATGAGGTTGGACCTACCCTCTACTCCCGTTCAGGTGTCACATGGCTGTTGGCACAACTCAGAACCAAAGTTCACCTGGAAGTGTCCAGCTGCCACCCAGCAAGAAACAAGAGGATGTCCACCCAAACAGCCTGAGGTGAGGAACCATGGGGACAGACATGAAAGTAAAACTGCATTGATGCAGGTGAATTGGGCACCAGTGCTCACCGACTCATGGTACTGGGTCCTCCATCTGGGTCACACCATCACCACCACACAATGCTCCAGGCTTGGGGCAGAGTGGCTGGAAAGCTGCCTGGGAGAAAAGCACCTGAGGATGTTGACTGGCAGCAGCTGAAGGTGCATCAGTAGTGTGCCCAGGTGGCCAGGAAGGCCAACAGCATCCTGGCTTGGATCAGCATTAGTGTGGCCAGCAGACTACAACAATGATTTTCCTTCTGTACTTGGCAGTGGTGAGGCTACACCTTGAACACTGGGTCTAGGTCTAAAGCACAAGTGTTGTGAGGAGCAGCTGAGGGAACTGGGGTTGGTTAGCCTGGAGAAGAGGAGGCTCAGGGGAGACCTTCTCATTCTCTGCAACTACCTGAGAGGAAGTTGGAGCAAGCTGGTGGTTGGTCTCTTCTTCCAAGTAAGAAGTGATAGGACAAGAGGAAATGGCCTTAAGTTGTATCAGAAAAGGTTTAGGTTAGACATTAGGAACAATTTCTTCATGGAAAGGGTTGTCAAGGTCTCTTCCATCCAAACCAATTCCATGACTCTACGGTTGCTGCTGGGACTCTGAGGAGAGAGCAGCAGGGGTGCTACGAGCACACAGGGGCACACCTCTTCCTCCTCCTCTGCACAGACACAGCCTCACAATCCTCTTCACTCTGGCTTTGCCGGGGAAACCTTCAGCCTATTCCTACAACCTCCTCCAGCACTGCAGAGAGAAGCTCCAGAGCCTGGATGGGAGCAGCCTGCTGAAACAGAACGCTGCTGAAGGCCTGTCCCTGGCCGTGCTGGGTGGGGGGTCCTTGGGGGGTGCTTTTGCTGAAATAAATAAATAATGATGCTTCAAGCAGAGATGGTGAGAACGGAAATAAGGAGGAATGCAGAAAGGTCAGGGGCTGACAAGCCTGCTGGGCCAGCGGGCAGCAGCCAGCCTGGCTCCTGGCCCCACGCCTGCCTCTGCAGAGCCCTTTGATTCAAGGTTGAATAAAAGATTTATATCTTGATGATCTAGTTTCTGCTGAACTTTAACTGAACACCGGGGTGCCTTGAAAGACACAGCCTCACATTTTTCACAGAGGGCTTTAGTGGGGTTTTTAGAGGTGAGCTGTGAAGGAAAAGGCTCCCCTCGATCCTTTTCTCCCTTTGCCTGTCTCTTGTCCCCACGGCTGGCACCTCGCATACCAACGCCGTTATGCACTGTCTGCTGTGGTCCTGCTGCAAGCCGAGGCAGCGGGATCCTGGTGTGCAGTCAAGCTCCCTCTTCCCGTCACACTCGCAGCTTCCTCTGCTTCACCAGACCAACTGACTAAAGCCACCGCCGGAAGCTGGCTAACCACAACTGCAGGGTTTCGGGTTAGCTCTTTTCTAGGTAAAGTTGGAAAAGTCCCTCCCTTCGTAAAGCAATATCATTAAATCTCAGACACGGGGGCGAGGCTGACCCTCCGCGATTGGAAACCTGAAAAAGGGGAAGCGGCTCCGCGAGAGGCAGATGCAATTCATTCTGAGAAGAGCTTGGCTCCTCCCTGCTTCTGCCGAAGAGTTTATTCTAAGAAAGGTTTCTGAGGCAACCTCAACGCCAGCCCTGCCAAGAGATGCATTAGCTCTGCTAACGGCAGGGACCGGGGCTCGTCCTCGCCTCCGGCACTGCCCCGAGGAAGTCACCGCTCCTCTGCTGGGTCTCTACTTATTCAGCTAGCCCTGCATCTAGTGTTTACGGGGTGCTGAAGGGCTAATTCAGCGCTTGTCAAAATAAATCGCTCCAGCCTGCCGTGGGAATGCTGCCCAGCAGCCATCCTTTAGTAGGGGGAGGTGGCAGCAGCCAATCTCAGTCTCTGTCCCGTCTTACTACTGATCAGACCCATACAACTAATCAACAGCTTGGTAAAGTGCTTTGAAAATTCAGGGGTTTGTTTGTGGCGAGGTGAAACTCCTCTTAGTTCTTTCTTGTGCTTCCTGGAAAAAAATCCTCACCTCAGGTTCTCTCTCTCTTCTGCAAAGGGCTCATCCTCACTTCTTCCACCTCAAGCCACACTTCTCCCCTCTCCATGAAACCAACACTCGACAGTGTCCCCCTTCCCCACTTTTCCCAACCCTCACATGCACCATGATTTAAACAGGAGGCTGATGATATAAGGTTAACGGGGTAAAACTCTCCTTTTTCACTATTGCCACAGATCAAACACCTAAGTGGCTTTTACACTGGTGCAGAGCAGAGAACCTGGAAGACAGACACCATTTCCAAAGGCGGAAGATGACCGTGTTGCTACATGACATGATCCCTTCCATATACATCCCCATGACAGCTCTGCTGCGTGTGACTCACATGAGCCAAGCGCTGCATTTACCAGCAGTGAAGTTACCTCACCAGCATCACCCTGGCTTGATGGGACTGAGGTGGATGGTCCTGGTGGGGATCCCTGAAGGCAAACTCCTCATTCCTACAGAACGGACGGTGCCACTTCCACGCAGCAACCTGCTTCTGGCTGTTTTGGATCTACATTTTAAGTAGGACATGTTACACCACAGATCAGTTGGGCAGGACAAAACAACTAAACATGCAAAGGCTGAACAAACAGCTGCTGGTGGCTATGGGCTGCAGTCACCCACCTCCTCTTGCACAATGCATCCGGCATGGCCGCAGAGCGCCCTCCGGCATAGGGTCACGGGCACCCCGGCACCGTAGGGCTGGAGGAAGCAGCGGAGATGACTCAGGGGATGGCTGCCTCACCCCAGCCCTGGGCTACCTCCTTGGCACACACAGCCCCATTGGGCTTTTTTGTCCTGGCCAGTGTTGCAGACAGAGCAGTTTCTTTTTCCTAGCCTGTTCCCCTCGATGGTTTCCAGCTGGAAACCTTCCCCCCTGCTCCCAGGTGCATATTGGGGGTGCCCCAGCAGCAAGGAGACAGTGCCCACCTTGTGTGCTGCTTTGGGATCCACCCAAATCCTGAGACATTATGAAACCATGACACAGAATTGGGCTGGAACCTTTGCTTCTGTTCTCATCCACCCAGGCCTTTTCCCTGGCACACACTCAGTGACACCTTCCACTCCTCAGTGGGAATGCTAACCCCATGTTCCCAGCACAGATGCCTGCCCAGTTGGTTTACCAGGGAAAACCAAGATCTCAGCCACATAAGGTCAATGGCAGCAACAGGAGGGGTTTTTCTTCTGCAGGGCACATTGGCTTGCACCACCTCTGGAGGGAAAAGCATATGAACAAGAGGAAAAGCATACGAACACTGCGTGGGGAAGATGAGGTTGACCAACCTTTTCTCCCCTTGCAGCTTCTGGTTTGCACCTTTACACCCATGTCAAGGGTGGAACAAGTAGCTTCGCTATCTAAATGCAAAGCTCAGGACTCGAGTCTATGACACAGTGTTTCCAGCAGCCAAGGGCCTTCTGCCAAACACACCTCTTGGCTCTTCTATGCCTCTGCTATTATTTATTGTTTAACCCTGTAATTATATTGGCTAACTCTGGTAAGGCATCTCAAGATGCAGCTTGTTGGGAAGACCAAATTAAGCACTATCAGCTCCAGTTCAGATCCTGACCTCCTCAGCCCTCCTCCTCTCCCAGCTTGTACCCAGTGCTGTCATGACTGGGAGCCCAGTTTCTTTATCTCTAACAGAGCAACTGCAGACCAGTTACTTGTATGTGCTGTTCTCTCCTGTGTCTGTGGTTGGTTTGGTACATATTGATATGAAAAACCTTTTCCATTTGGTACCTATTAATATGAAAAACCTTTTCCATTCAATTTTACCCCAAAATACAGGATTTCCAAGTTACACATGGATGCATCTCTCTAAGTTCCCAACACTTTCTCAGACTCTAATTCTGACCAACGCTGCAATTATCAATCCCCTTCTGAAATGCTTCAGGCTTGAAGCATCATGGCCTGTCACTTGCTATTGCCATTGGTGCTGCAGTTCAAACTCAGTCTTGGCCATCTCCAAACAAATTAGATTCCATATAGAGCCTGGGGACACAGTAACCCTTTGAAGCCACCATCATCAGGTGAGCATCAGGCAGGCTGCGAATCACGCACTCCTGCTGAGTTTCAGAGCACAGTGACAGTCGTCACTGGGTGTTTAACTCCCTAGGAGAGGTTTCAGGTCAAACTTGCACTTCTGGAAGGATGTAATTTTAAAAGGCTGCTACTGATGATGCCCTGCCTGTGCTGACTAGGAGGCTACGTCTTGGCAGAGGTCACAGGCTGCACTGGGACACTCAAAACTGTAACACGAAACGCTTCCTGGTGATGGTATAAGCAAGACAGATAAAAAGCCCAGTAGTGTACTTAAATCCCCAGTTTTGTATGAAAAGGTTAATTAGGGCACAAAAGGAAATCTTCAGCCTTCATCTCCATTCCAAATTCCTTTAAGGATATCTGCACCATCACTCCCATTTATACATGGTTCATTTTCAAGTGGCAACACAACCCAGCTGAAGAGATCTGGACACGAGAGCTTGGGCAATCCCTTCCACCTCTCTACCTCCCTTTTGTAATAAAGCTTAATGACATGTATCCTGCTTGGTGCAACACTAGATTCAAAATCTGTGCAAAATGCAGGAACTAGTTAGGAAGCTTTGTACCAAACCCTTCTCCAAACAAGTTACTTACACCTCTGGAGGGCTTCGCTGTGGAGATGTGGTGCTGAGGGACACGGTTTAGTGGTGACCTGGCAGTGCTGGTTAACAGCTGGACTTGATGATCCCGAAGGTCTTTTCCAACCTAAACAAATCTGTAATTCTTTACTTTTTAATATGCACATCTGTGTGCCTAAAATCACTCACAGCCATGTGGGCACTACCCACACCCACCAAATGCTGATGTGAAGGTGTCTATGCAAATCCTCACCTTAAGGTATGCAAATATTTGCCCATGCAAGTGACAGCACACTGCAGCTGCATGCACCAGGGCTTCTGAATGCACACAGAACCAAAGGGGCTCTGTGGTTTTCCATGTATCAAGCTTCAGAGGAAGAATTTTTACATATTCTAAATGCCTGCAAACAGCTGTTTGCAGGAGACCTTTGCCAAGACTCCTGTGAGAGCAGTTCCTGACGGGGCTGCTGCTAGCCAGGCTGCCACGGTAACTGCAGGCAAGGGCAGAAAACCCAAGGAGAAATTCTCAAGACAGGATGGGTAGATAAGACATTCAAATGAACTAATCCGCAGGGAGTTGCAGGGAGTTCACATTAGTCATATGGGTGTGGATGGCAATGTCTGGCCAACACACTAAGTGGATCCCCCCCACCTCCTACACGCTTGGGATTATTCAGACATCACCTGATCTTCCCTGGTGACTACAAAGCCACACAGCAGCTGAACCGTGTGCCTTTGTTCCTGGGAAACACAGGAGGCACTGGGCTACCAGCTCTGCAGCACCAGTAGCATACCACCCAGAGCAACACTTGTCCAAAGACACTGATCCAGCTGAAAGCTCTCTATCTTAAGTGCACATCTGCAGTGATTTAGGCAGAGGAGCAGAAGGTGTCTCACCAGGAGGGCTCTAGAAACACCACGAATTAAGAGCCCATCTCTGTTACCACTACGTGCTACAGCACTGTCTGTGCTATTAAATAGCTATTAGGAGGTGGCTCAAGAATGCCTTTCAAAAGGTGAGTGGCTGCTTCCTGCCAAGCTTTTTTTTGCTGCCCCTGAAAGCCATGAGGTTATCAACCTCCCCAGAGTTGGTAAGGACTTCAGGACAGCAGATGAGTCACTGCAGCAGCTCCTCGGGTGTGTACACAACCTTCTCCATCAAACAGAAGCAGCAATCCCATGTTCCAAGCCCCTTTGACTGCTCTAGCAATTCCCAGGAAAGATTCTGAAGCTATCCCAAGTTTTACACCATCCATCACAGCAGGCACACACTTGGCTTACTGATGCAAGTGAATATGATCCGTGTTTTCAGGGGGAAAAGCTAGTAATGAACTAGGAGACCTTCTGTAAGAAGTCTGGACTTGTAGTTACAAGACCACTGCAGCCCTGACTGCCCAGCACACCTCTGCAGACACCTGAGAGCTTGAACAAAACAAATCCAAGACCACAAGCATCAACAGACTCATATTTGGGTCAGAAAACCACTATGGAAGTCGCAGCTACAAGTCAGTACAATCACTCCAGTATATTCCATTTTATTTTGTCAGATCACTGGGGTTTTTAATTGTTATTTTGATCAGGCTCAGAGTGTTCAAAATACTTCTAAAGCCTTCAACTCTGTTCCCAAGTTTAACTATTCCTTTTCTGCATGCTGTGTTTTAACTTAATGAGCTGCTGCTCCCCATGAAGAAATACAAAATTCACTAAAGAATTGTAGTTAATCATTGATTGTCAAGGTTCTTTTTGTGCTGGGTCAGATTCCTGCAGGTTGCAAGATGAATTCTATGGGCAAGACTCAGCTCTGTCATCTCCAGTAGAGTGGACAGCCTTAAAATTGCCTTCTACACACATTATTTTTAGACAAGAAAGCATCAAAATTCAAGATCACTCTCAAAGCTTCTGAATATTCACTACCCAGCACAAGAGAAATTGTCCAGGATTCTTTTGATGCCACAGTGCCTAAAATATCTTTAGAGCCCTGTACAAGCAGCACTGGATGCAGCTCACAAGCTGATGGTGAATATCATTTTAGTGCCCTAAATTTGAGGTTTGGCTTTTTTTTTTTTAATTTATTGTTATTTTTTCAAGTTCTCTGATGCTGGAACAACTCACAAACACTAAATGCCAGATGCAATTTGTATTTATTTGTTTTCCTACTGCCCAAAGGCAGAAATCCAAGTGATATTCTGTTGGGGGTCAGAGCAAAGGTGAAGCTTATTCGAGGTGTATTCTGGCATCCTGCTATGTTTTGGAGCACATTATGCTTCCTACTCTCAACTACTAAAAAGTGGCTGTAAATTGCAGTTGAACAATGGTACCACCTAAGAGCCCATGGAAGAGACATGCCCCATCTTTGTCATCATCAAAGATGTTAGAGTGCCACCTTCAGTCTGAAAAAGTGGGGAGAAAATCCCTTTTACATGGAATCATGACATAAGTGAAGCAAGTAACCATTCAACAGGCTGCCCAGAGAGGTTGTGGAGTCTCCTTCTGGGGAGAGATTCCAACCTCAGCTGGAGGTGATCCTGGCCAACCTGCTGTGGGTGACCCTGCTGGAGCAGGGTGGGGTTGGACTGGATGATCCCCAGAGGTCCCTTCCAACCCAAACCATGCTGGAATTTGGTGAAGCAGGCTCTCCAGGAGACTCTGGAAGCTTCAGACACTAGGCAACCAGAGAGTCCCATTTGCCTTCTGTACAAATACAAACTAATCCATCACCTGCAATGGGTCAGTCTCCATCTTTGGAACCACTCATACATTTAAGGCTTTCCTTTTGCCTGCCCTTGGAGACCCATGGGATGAAGACAGAAGGCTGAGTGAAAGATGAACCATGTCCCAAGTTACTCCTAGGTACACCTCAGGCAGGAAAAAAAAAAAGGATTTCTGGCTCTTCCAGAATGATTTCAAACAGGTCTGGTAGAGAAATACACTCTTCATGTTTCACACTCAGGTTTTTGAGGGCAGAAAAGAACGTTTGCAATGGTAAATGGCTATGGAAAGAAATTGCTTCTGATTTGCCAGATCAGTTCTAAGAAATATACTGACTGCAAAATGCTGCCAGGAACTCTGCTGTCAGGGCAGTTGCAGCCTGCCCTGCCCTGGTCCCCCCTCTGCTGGGTCATGGCAGAGCACTGATGTGCAAAGCAAATTCACTTCCCATTCCACAGCTTGTACAGTTACACCACACTTCCAACAGCACTGCACTGAGACTCTGCTGGCACTTCCCAATCTAGAACTGGCTCATGAAATGCAAACCACCACTGACTACAAGCTATACTCTAAACCTCCACCTAGAGCACACAGTTATATAAAACTGCATCTGCATCAGACACTTGCTCTATGCATAATTTATCCAGCTTCCCATTCAACACAAAGTAATTAGTCACTGCTGCCACTTCTATGAATGGGAATTCTGGTACCAGTTCTCTAGCTTGTGTTCACTGCAAACACCTTCAGTGACTAGCTTTTTGGTTCTTCCCTCACTGGAACTGTTTGTTAATTGCTTGTTAATTGAAACTCAAGACAGAAAACCCAAACCCTAGTTTGAACACAACACAAAATTGTCTGTTAGAAGCAGAAACAGTTTGAAGACCACAGTGCTTCCCCCTGAAGTCATGCTGGCTGTGGGGGGGATAAATGAAGGGAGCAATAGAATCAGGCAAACTAGAAAGCAGCAGTGATGTACTTAGTTATCTCACTGTGCTAATCCTCCATCAGGTGACTGCTCACAAGATTTCTTTAAGCCCTCATTACAGAGGCAGAAATCCAGCACTAGGACATACCCTGTAGTGACCCCAAAGTAACATGTTTAACCTCAAAAGAGATCTTGCTGAGATTTACAAACTGACCAGGCCACCAAAAAGTGCTCACTTCAAGGTGGGCTGTGCCTCTGCACACAGAAAAGCTAAGGAAGAGAACTATTCTGCTATTTATGCATCTGAAGGCAAATAACCAATTGCAAGGTTATAAATCAGAAACAGCTTTTGCTAACCAGCCAGAAGAGACACAAATTAGTAATTAGGGTTTGGGATCTGATTTCCAGGAGCAATGAACCTGCAGCTTGGCAGAAACAAGGCTTTTAATTCTCTCATTAAAAGGCCTTACAATGGAATAGATATTAATTTCAGTAACAGGTTAAAATCATATGCCAACAAATCCTACCAGTCAGTTGAAGATATTTATACTGGGACAGGTTAGGAGCTGTTTGTTAACCTTCAGACACTTCCACCAGCTGCAAAATACCCTCCCTTCAACATTGATTTTTCAAGACTCAATAGCTTCTCTTTGTCTGATTTAAAACCATGGAGCCTTCCTGGCTGGCTCTGCTCACTGCCACCTACTTGGGAGACACAGAGGAGTGTTCCAAGGGCTGAGAAGCTGCAGGGAACATAAAAGCAAACCCCAGTACCCCTGGCTGCACCAACCATTTGCAGCACACTGCCATGTGCTGCCAGCAACACCACACCTTCCATCCAGTTATCTCACCAAGTACATCACAAGTATACTATCTCTAGAGGATGCTTCTAAAGGAAAAGGCATTGGATTAAGCCTATTGTTGTAGGAGAAGTCTAACTCCACCTTTTTTGCTTGCAAAATCAACAAAACACAGTGTTCCTTCCCAAATATGCCAACAAATTGGTCTAATGCAGGCAGGTAAAAACCCCCAAACTCTCAACTCACCTTGATCATCTCTGCCACGTAACTCTCTGGTCCTGTATACTCTGTTGAGTCTTTTACTTTCACTAAGACAATAAAGCATAAATAGTGCCACATGTTGTGCTCTTCTTTGATGTGCTCTTCAAATGTGACTGTCTTGTTATCAAACTTATCTCTTTCCAAACCTACAAGAGTGACATGTACAGAACCCTTAGTATTGACAGCAGAAAATGACCTCTCAGAACAAAACTTGTCTCTGCAGCCTGCTGCACTTCTGAACAGCCACAGTCATTCTTAAATGAAGGCTGAGTAACAGGAATAAACTCTAACAAATGCTCACAAGGCAGTGAGAAGAGGAAAGAAGGCATCACACATACTGCTCACACATAGAGAACAGAAATCTTTGGGTTAAAGACAGGCAACCACCTTGGGTGCAACCAGCTTGCTGGATTTCAGAATGCATTTTTTAGGCAAAATGGTACCAAAAGCAACATTTGTTTTGCCCCACACTTCCAAAGGCTACTTCTGTCAGCATGTGTCACCGTGGCATTTAAACACCCCAGCCCCAAAAGGCTCAGCAGCTTGATTCCCAATCCACTGATGGGAAAAAGTGCCCCAGGCACTGCTCAACACTTTGCACCCTAGGGAAAAAATGACTGTTCATAAAACCATCTCTCCCATTTCAACAGAAAGCTATTCTTTGAAGCACAGGAGAAACAGAAACTAAAGATTTGAGGAAAAATGGTATAAGTGAGCACACACTCCCCATGGCTTCCTGCTACCAAGCTCCTGTGCACGTGGTAGCCCAGAGTATCAGCTAGCTGAGGAATGCAAGGTAGGAACCAGCAGTAATTCAAGACTCCTGTTCCCAGCTACCTCTGACTTTGACAGAGCAACCCCTTACTCTGAGGAGTCTTTCTGCACTTACCACAGATAAAGCAAGTTGTTTTTAAAATTTCTTCTTTCTTCTGCTTTTCACTCCTTAGGTCAGCAAAAGTGTCAATGATCACACCAAAAATCAGGTTAAGGACAATAATGATGACCATGAAGAAGAACAGCAGGTCATATATCACTCTAGCAGCAAAGAGAGGTTCCTGCAAGGTACACATTTTAATTATTAACAGCCCAAACACGTGCACACCTAGCCCTTACCATGCCTTTCTCAGCTCAGCAGCCTGCTGCCCCACAGCCCCTCCCTGTAGAGTCTCCATTTCTGATGCTCTCTCCAGATAACTTACAACTCACAACATTCAGTGCAATGAAAATGCAAGATAACTGAAACAAAAGCCAAATTAATCAGCTACCAGTATGCTCTTTCTGCTTACTGTGTCCAACTCTGTCCTCCCACCTCTCACACACCCTGAGATTTGTTCTCTCCTCACTCCCACCCTGCAAGCTCATCCAAATTGTTTCCTTATATTCATCTGCTTCTATACCAAGAGACTACCAGTGCTGACCATCAAGTCTTCTCCTGCAGTTTGCTGGTATTCATGTCATTCATGCTAACAGCCACCTATGCAGACATTAACTTGGACTTCCCTCTACCCATTTTATATTTATTACAGGTCTGAACACCTGAAACACCCAACCCCTATTTTCAGAATCATCCTGACAGCTGGGTGCCCAACTTTGATTAAGAATTAGCCAACTTTGAAGCCACTGTAAGGTGAAAATAAGGCTAAATATTAGAAAACACTTTGAAACTGCAGACAACACAGCAAAGTATTCACTCTGACCAAGGCTGTTCTCCTTGGCCTCTAACATGGTCTTGGGGAAAGGCCAGAGGGAGGACAGCCTGAGACTCAGATGGGCACAGACAGCTCCAGAAGCAGCTACATGGGCAGCTTTGGCTATTAGGAAATATTCCTGCTGCTTTGACTGGTCCTTGCTCTCTGATGATGGCTCCAAACAACATCCTTCCTTCCATCCTTCCCACAGTCCCAGCTCCAACCTGCTTGCTCCCTGCCCTCTCATCCATTCCCCATTCTACACATCTTACCTTTCCCTAGGGATGCTCCCCACAGAAACTCATGCCACTAACATGGTAGCAGCTACCACTGCACTTTCACTCTGCTACCCCACATGACTCTTTCACTAGCTTGTACCCATCTTATTTCTTCAGATCCTCAACTCCCAAAGCACAAATTGTTGGTTACTCTATTTCTGCTCCTCTGGACAACCCTCAAGCTCAAAAACACCCTAAAAACCAGGCTGAGTAGAAGCCTGTTTGAACTGGCTGCTGTTTAATCTGATACTACAGAGATGTAACTATATCACACAGAGAGTGTGGTCCCTTCCAGCCATGATGTATCCTACATCAGTTCAAAGGGAGGGGATGCACATTTTCCCCCAGCCTTACATGGTTATCACTCTTCCACCCCCACTCAGTGATAATTTACCTCTTTGGATGGTTTCCTGAGCACATCACCTACTCCACCCCCACTGCGGAGCCCGTGACTCAGTACAGTAACAATGCACATCAGCAACGTCTCGCATGTATGCTCCTTGTTCTCTTCCTCCATTTCTTCAGCCACCACTTCTAGTAACACAGCAAGCAAAGACATGTTTTCAAAGGCAAGAAGAGCAGTTTTAAAAGCACTTTTAAAAGCCCAGCACTGCAAACCTCCTGAGGTCCTGCAAAGAGCCAACCATTGGAGAACATCTCTGCCCTCCTCTCTCCCCCATCAGCAGAGTTTTCTTTTGTGCTTTGACTTGGTTGAATATCTCTTTCCATGTCTGTTAGCATGCATAGCTCAGCTCACCAGATGCCTGTTTATACAGAATCCTAGCTTTTTGACAGCTCAGAGGACAAAGTGTTGCCTCTGACACTCTCCCTTGGTGCCTAACAGATTGCACAGCCTTTGGGCTGCACTCAAAATGGCAACTTCGACTCCTGTTTTCCAAAGGGCTAAAATATCACTGCTTGTGGAAAAAGCATTCCACTGAAAAACTAACACACTTTTTTTTGACCCCCTCTTCATTTGGCTGAAGCCTCCAACTTCACTGTTTCAGCTGTAGAACTGCTAGAATTAAACACCTAATCCCATATATTCCCCTAAGAATCAGAATTATTACGGTTGGGAAAAGGCCTGCAAGATAGAGCCCAACCATCAACCTAACACTACATGGCCCACCACTAAACCACATCCCCAAGCACCATGACTACACATCTTGCACCTATTAAATGTCCCATGACTTCCATTTTCATGATAAAAATGCTCATGAGCAGATCCCACCTTCCCACCAACAGTCTTGGAGAAGCCCAAATCCCTGTGGGTAGAGAAATGGCCAAGGATTTGGGCATCATGAATATCCCTGGCCACATAAGCCCCTGGTATCAGGGTGATAATTCATGATATAAAAACATCTCTGGAGTTTCTCTTCCTGCAGTCAGGGTGGTATGAAGAGAAAGCAGCACTGAATAAAGAGCACTGAATAGAGCTGAATAAAAGCAGCTGCTCCTGCATCAGTGTTGAATCCTTAGTTTATCAGAGAGGACACCTGAGAAAACAGAGCCATCTCCTCTTGCCAGCACAGGCTTGTGGTCATTACTGACCTTTGAAACATCTGACCATGGAAGAGCTCCACTTGTAAGAGAATCAGGGCTGTTCTGCCTGGCTCTCTCAGGCAGCAGCATCAATCTTTGAGAAGTAAATTACATTTTCTTGCAAATAAAACTGAAATATTTCAAGATGCAACCTGAGGCTGGCGATTGCTACAAGTAATATCTTGCATGCACTGGTTTTGATCTCAAGGCTCCCCCAAACCTGCCCTATCTACTTAATCCACTCACTACTTCCTGCCATAATATTAAAAGCAGTTCCTTAGTTAGCTAGATAGAATAATGCTGCCAATAAACAAATGTTCTGCTCTGTATTTCACAGGGTGTTATCCTCTGAGATCACATTTAATAGCCTAATGTTTTCAAAGAATAAACTTTGCAAAGAGGTAAACTGCATCACTTCCTTTCTCAGACTGATAAGGTGGAACATTCAAGAGTCTGTTTAATCAAAGCATGGTTTAGTTTTAAGCTTCTTTGGTTTTATCATTTAATATAACAAAGGTTATTTATACTGCTGGCCTAAATGAATCCTATTCCAAGCTAGACAGTCTCATGGTGGCTTTGCTCCCAAATTCACTCTATATAGAGTTTCCAAATCAATGACATCTATATTTCAATGTAAGGTTCTGTGCAGATTCAGGGTGTTACCAATCCCCCAGCAGATACTCACGGTCTGAAGGGATGATGGAAGAGCAGTTCTCACTGCTGCCTGCTTTGCAGACATCTGAATAAAGAAACTCTCCAGTCATGGTCTGACCCGGCTCTGTGCGATCTGAAAGCAGAAGGTGATGAATCAAATGGAGACTTTTAGTGTTTGGCAAGACTACTTCTCAGATACTAAGGTTTCCCCTCAGCTTCAGTATGCAGTTACTAGGCAGATTCAGGGCAGCATATTCTCCTGAAGTTTAGAATCACTCATTTCCACAGTCAATGAGTTTAAATTCCAACAGAAAACTCGTCTCTTTTCTAGGAATTACAGATCCAAGTTGTGCATTTCTTTTGCATCAGCTCCAAAGCTGAGAGAGGAAAGGAAGTTGTTCCACAATGAGTACATTCTACTGGAGAGGGAATTTTGTAGTTGCCTTGAAAACTTGCCTTTCAGTGCTGTGCAAGTGTCAAAGGAAACCTAGTGCCACATAGCAATATGTCTTTGGCATTCTCCAGCTGTGTGGCAAAGGGAAATAAAGGGGCAGTGAGGTTTGGGTGTCTCACAGGGTTGGCAGTAAATTGGCAAAAAGGAGTTGGAATGCCAAATAATATTTGTCTGAATAGCTCAAATGTCAGAGAAAAAGAAACAAACAAAGACAGACCATGATAAAACCAAACCTCTCCTCTAACAAATTTCATTTCTGTTCTTCCCACTCACTAACTGAGTAGCTTGATGCTGCAGGGTGGAAAAAAACCCCAATTCTTAACTTACAGTAAGCAACCTAAGGTCAGCACAGAGAAATCTGCTATGGAGCTTTAAACTGCAGCAAGGATCTGAGGGAGGTTAATACAGTCTATAAAGCTATGAGCAAACCAGAATGAGAGAGATAAACCTCTGCTTCACAGGAGCTTCTCTTTGATGCCCTTCATTTTTTATCAGTCTGTTATTTCAGATAAGATATTAATTTTGCTATGTTGACACTAAACCTCACCATTAAAAGCCACCATAAGCAACCAAGATCTGGCAACCTGAGGCAGAATTCTCCCAGTGCAGAGCCTTCTCCACGATGTCCTACCTAAAGCCTGCTTGTAATTACACTGGGGGAAGGAGTAGGTGTAGCTGAATTAAGATAATCTCAACTGTTTTAGCAAACAGCAAGGGGAGACATCTCAGCCATGTGCAGAAAAGCCCAAGTGCTATCTCCAGGGGTTCCTCCTCCCCACCCCTCTTTATGCTGCAGCAGATTGCAGTGGTTTGTACAAACACCTGGCTACTTGTTTGCCCCCATCACAGAATGGCTGAAAGGTTAGGGTTGGGAGGGACCTTTAGAGGTCACCTAGTCCAACTCCCCTGCAGCAAGCAAAATCAAACCCAGCTTGATTGGGTTTAAATTTTATTTTCTATTTAAACATTGTCCTTTGTAAGAAAGAAACTGCCCAGCTGGTGAGGCCATCAGTGTGGCCTGCAACAGACTGAAGACATTCAGCCCATCCTGGGGAAGAGCAGTCCATTATGGTCCTCACCATCCAAATGAGTCATTGGTACCAACCTGGCAGTAATGTTTCATTAGGGAGCTTGTCCACTTCCAGGATGAAGTCATCTTTGAAGAAGAGGTAGCCCACTATGGAGAACAGGTAGACCAAGATGAGAGCTAGCACAGCAGTCAGGATGATGGAACGCCCGTTGCGAGTGACGCTCTTGATGACGTTCAGCAAGGTCTCCTCTCGGTACACCAGGTCAAAGAGCTGGAGGACAAGAAGGCAAAGAGAGGCTGCTTCACCTCTGCTGCCAACACCACTGGTGGCATGCTGTGGGTTAATGGAGAATCATAGAACTTTTGGGGGTGGAAGGGACCTCTGAAGGTCTTCTAAGGCATAACATGGGGCAACGTGTTAACATCACCAATCTGACATCATGAAGAGCATTTACAGCACTTCTTTGGGGGCCTTCTTCTATTTAGCTGAAATCTAATACATTGGAAAAGCAAAACATAGCAGGAGGTGAGGGAGATGGTGGCCCTCACCCACTGTACCACCCTTGTGCCATGCACTTCTCAACAGGAAGAAAGACAGCTCTACCCTCCTGTTCCTCTGCACTCCAGAGTCCAGCCCTGCGCAGCAGCTAGGGAAGAAATCCCAAGCAGGGATCCTCAGGGAAGTGCTGGACATCCAGCACCTGCTTTAAACATAAAGCTACTAACACACACAGTTGTATCTGGGTTTTACAGCACTATCTGCCCCATAAAATAGTTCATTTCAAAATGCAATTAGCTATTTACTTTAATGTCTTAGTTTATTGAGTGTATAAATAAATAAGCAGTATTCTTTTGGCCAAATGCTTTCTTTAACTTTCTTTCCAGGTGTTTCTTTCCTTTCTCACTCCTCTTGGTCTGTGAGAGTCCACCAGCACAGCCCAGGTTACTGGTTGTGCTGGTGGACAATGGGAGAGGAGGTATTTGTTAAATCATACCTACATGAATACAGAAAAATAACCAATTCAGGTTTCAAAAGATGTAGCAAGCACCAAACAAAGAGACAAAAATAGTGTGTTCTGAATGGGATACAAGGTTTGCTTTCAAAGTGACATATCTCCTCCACCAACACCAGAAGTACTTCTTCAGTGTTTATTCTTAGAAGTATTGTGCTCTGCAAGATGAATTCCACCCCAAACAGAAAAACCACATTTGCCAGACATCCCTGTCAGCCATGTGAGGGCTGGAGTCTAGCTATGGCCAAGGAGACACTCCAGAGTTAACCAAGTGCTCCAGAAACATGGACACTATGTTCCAGTTCCTGACAATAACAGGGTAAACCATCTTAAAGACCATCTGCCTCTTCCTTCTAGCATGCTAACTCCAGAAGTGCCTACTGTCCAGCTAACATTTCCATAGCTACAGTCTTCCAGGATATTTTTTTCCTCAGGTAAGAGCTTATATCACCTTAAGAGGGCTTAAGCCTTCAGCAGGTGTTGATATAACTGAGTTTACAACATTATCAATTGGTTTATTATCTTGGATGTCAGAGAGGGTCACCTTAAGAGCCAGAGGAGAGGACAAACATAGCATGGGGAAATGCTAAATGCATTGCAATTGCATACTCAGTTACTGTGATGAGCAATTTTAACTGCATTTAGCCTTAAACACATCTTGTATAATATACTTCAGAACAAGGAAGCCTCTGCTTGACCAAACACATCAGGAAGAAGCCCTGTAACCTCCTACCATAACTTCTCCCAAGCAAAGCCTCCAGTGTGCAGTTCCTGAGTGTCTCTATAACAGTTTCCCAGTAGGAAAAGAGAAAGCAACCAGTGTATGACACATCTAGATATGCCCCAACTAGGACTTTACAAACACATAGGCATAAAAAACATCCTGAGGGTAAATACCTACCAACAGACTATAAAAGAACTCATGTACAAAGAGCCCCAGAGCACAGATGAGTAGGTACAGCAGGTGGTAAAGGAACTCCACGTCCATGATCATGGCCTTGTATCCTCTCGTGAAGGTTCCACAGTTACCCACAAAACTCATCAGAAAAATGATTTTATTACAAACCTAAGGAAAGATTAACCAGAAATCAGTTACATCATGTGGCTTTCAGGAACAAAAAGGCAATTTTTCATAGCTGAGGGTAACAGGGTTCCATGATGGTAACACCAACCACGTTGAATTGTCTGCTAGATGACAGTATTCTACATGTCAGTCCAATCCTGCTGCCTGCTGCATCTTCCACACAGCTGAGACAGTTGAGCCACAGCTAGAACTGCACATCTCCAATAAACCTATGCCAACTCCTGTCTCCAGCTTGCTGTCGAAGGGCATCGAGACTAAGACTCAAAGAAGAAAGCAAACCCACTCTCTGGTGAGAGAGGTAAACCTTCCCAAAAATAAACAAACCCCAACCCCCCTGCACTTTCTGCAGTCAAGCAACTCTCCAGCCTGCAGCAATCTTCCCATTTCCAAACCACCTCTATGACCTGCTAATAACAAGTGCTCCAGATTCTCTCAGCAACTACACCTAGTAATTCTCTGTAGCACCAGCCAACAACCCCAAAAGGAAAAGTGCCTTGGACTTACCTGGAATCTGCCAAATGCTACAATTACCAATGACAACCACCACTACCCTGATAATGCAGCTGTGACTCTGCAGTACATGACACTCAGAGAGGTATTTTGAAGACAAGGAGTGCTTTTAAATCATAGAATCATTTTGGTTGCAAGAGACCTTCAAGACTGTCAAGCTCAACCATTAACCAGTACTGCCAGGTCACACTAAACCACGTGCCTCAGCACCATCTATATCTCCAAGGTCTTTCAGTGCCTCCAGGGATGGTGACTCCACCACTGCCCTGGGCAGCCTGGGACAGGCCTTGACAATCCTTTCCAGGGAGAAATAGTTTCCAGTGTCCAACCTAAACCTCCACAGTACAACTTGAGGCCATTTCCTCACTTGTTCCCTGGGAGAAGAAACCAACCCTCACCTGGCTCCAACCTCCTCCTTTCAAGGAGTTGTACAGAGCAAGAAGGTCTCCCCTGAGCCTCCTCTTCTCCAGACTAAACAATCCCATTTCCCTCAGCTGCTCCTCACAACACTTGTGCTCTAGACTCTCCACCAGCTTCACTGCCCTTCTGTGGTCACACTCCAGCACCTCAATGTCCTTCTTGGAGTGAGGAGCCCAAAACTGATCCCAGGACTGGAGGTGTGGCCTCACCAGTGCCCAGTACAGGGGAAAGTCACTTCCCTAGTCCTGCTGGCCACACTAGTGCTGATCTAAGCCAGGATGCTGTTGGCCTTCTTGGCCACACTGCTGGCTCATCTTCAGCCACTGTCAACCAACACACCCAGGTCCATGATGGACTTGAAAGTTGGGCTCTTAGTAAAGAAAGCAAAGACTTTTGAGACGACATCTTTGCAGAGCTCCTGCTGACTCAGTCCAAGAGAAACCCTTTTGGTTTACTGGCCACAAGAGACCACAAGTGTCTGGGTTTGAGTGTTATTGAGGTTCTCTGGTGGCTCAGTTGCATGCTCAGTTCACATGTTACTGTAGCAGAACTGCTAGTGTCAGCTTTTGGCTGCCAGGTAGACTGCAGACAGACATTTGGAAAGGGCATTGTTTAGTGACTCTTATACAACCCTGAAAACACTCTAGCTTAGTCACCCAATGGGAGATGGCTTTGAGTGAATAACTGAGTACTTCAGGGTCACAGAGACTTCTTAACATTTTTGATTGGGGTAGAAGCTGTTTCTAGACTGTGGCAAAACTGAGTGAAATCTCAGAATTCTCCAGCCTGGGGAACCAGGATTAAATCAACAGCAGCAAAGCACTTTGGCTAGAAAGAGCCCAAAGAGGGAATTACTCCTCCCACCAGTTCCACCACAATGTCCTAGGTGATTTTTGTTTGATATCTTCAGGAGCAGGTAAGAAACCCTTCCATAAGATGCTTCCAAAAAGCCCCCTGGATACTTACATTGAATGCACCCAGAAGAAATAAAGTAGGTTGTAAGCCAACTGAAAATATCAGTCGTAATATCGTAGAGGCGATTAAGGCTCGGATGCCATGGGGCTTGGGAAGAGCTATAACAATGGCCAGAGATATCAGCATGGCTGTCCACAGCAAGCCTGACAGGTGGGGCTCCAGTGTTCCTAGAGTGGAGAGGAAAAAACAATCCCTATTTCAACAGTTTGTATAGCCAAGCAAAACAAAACCAAACAAAGAAATGCCATTTCACCTTCTCCTTGGTGGAGAACCATTAAGCCTTGTGTTCAGATGCTACTGATTTCCAAGTCCTGAGTGGAACATCTGAGCCCACTGCCTTCAGCAGACTTTAATTACAAACTTGTTACTGAAGGATTATGTAAATGATAAGCACCAGTATTAGAGGAATCTTCATCTTTGTGTTCAGTACTTAGACACCTTGGATGCTGAAAAGCAGAGGCATCAGGCTAAAGCCTTCTGCAGAGGCACTGAACCACACACACACACACACACACACAGAAGGTTAGGGGTTGGAAGGGACCTCCAAAGATCATCTAGTCCAACCCCCCTGCCACAGCAGGATTCCCTAGACCAGGTCACACAGGAATGCATCCAGAGGGGTTTTGAATATCTCCAGAGAAGTATGGGCAGGTGAAGACAGACAACACACTCCTCCAGGTCCAGATTCACAGCAGATTCTCCTCTTATGCTTTTGGTCAAAACCCTAGTACTAGTTTTTATCATCTCTTGCTATTTCTGGTTCTATTTAGGCTGTCCCATGAGACTGTCTGCTTACATAACACCAGGGCCGTGCTGCTAAAAATACACTTCTCTGAAAGAGCCATAAAGAAAGACACCATTTACCCTGGGCTTTATGCAGGACACAAGACACCTCTTCCTTAAAACTGACATCAAATACCAGCTTTTTCTTCAAGAAACTGGTTTCTCAACAAGCAGAGGGGCAAGATCCTCCAATTTCACAGCACTCTGCAGCCCCTTCTGCAAGCAGAGGCTCAGAGGATTGTTGTGTCTTTACTGGCAAGATACTCACTGAAGGTTTTCATCCTCCCCACACCCATATGCAGAAGGCTTTGGAAATATTACTCTCATCTGACTACCATGAGTAGCCATTTAATTTTGTTCCAAATCACTGTTGATTAATAAAGACAGCAAAGGATAGATGGAAATTAAAACTTAATAAGCATCAAGTTGAGCAGATGTTCCCTCTGTCTGAAGGAAGTTTGGGATCCTGGAGCAAGGCTGAGCTGTCAAACAGCAAAAGGTGCAGAGCTCAAAAGAGTCACCCAAGTGGGAAAGAAACAGCACAGAGAGGAGAAGGAGAGAAAAATGATGTAGAAGCATAGTTAGGAATCACTGTGAGAGGCAGATCCTGAAGGATCTTGCTGGCACTGGCACAGGTGTCTGCACATCCCACCTATTACCAAGCCATCCACAGCACATGAATATATTTGGTTTCACAAGTTCCAGCAGTTCCCAGCAGGCCTGCAAAAAGACCTGCAGTTAATGAAGTCCTCAACTGTTTCCTGTAACAGCCACAGTGGAACAGGCCTCCACTGTTCCAGGCTGCTCATCAGCATGACGACTGCAATGTCCTGATGTAGAAAGACCCCAGGGGGACCTGGGTTGGGCCAGTGCTCACAGAGAGTGGGGCTCAGGGCACAGCCCCAGAACCCCAGGACAGAGGGGATTAAGAAAGGACCTCAGGAGATCATCCAAGTCCAATCCCCTTGCTAAAGCAGGGGCACACACAGCAGCTTGCCCAGGATCACCTCCAGCTGGGGCTGGAATCTCTCCATACAAGGAGACTCCACAGCCTCTCTGGGCAGCCTGGGCCAGGGCTCCAACACCCTCACAACAAACAACTTTCTCCTCCTGTTCAGGTGGAACCTCCTGGCTTCCAGTTTGTGCCCAGTGCCCCTTGGCCTGTCCTTAGGCACCACTGAGAATAGCCTGGCCCCAGCCTCTTGCCCTCCTCACCCTCCCCTTTAGATACTGGAAAGCATTGAGAAGTCTGTTTTTCTTCTCTGCAGGCAGAAGGCACACCTAAGCAGCAGGAAGCTCTCTCTGTCTCTGGCAATCTCACTGTTCCAGTACTGAATTCCAGGCATCCAGTTTTGTTGAAGCTCCTCAAGTCAGAAGTTTTACAGCTTCTGCTGCAGTCAGATGCTCATCAGCTGCTCTCTTCACTGTGTCTGAGCAATTCTAGACACTGACAACTTCCCCCAAATGGTCTGTTTTGAAGAGTTGTTTGTTTGGGGTTTTTTTTCAATGCTAAATACAAAATAAACCTGTATTTATTTATAGTTTCCATTTTTGATTGTAACTAGTAGAGGAAGAGATTTCATCAAAATGTTACCTGATAAATAAAGCATTTCAAATATGTAGGGTAGGGCACCTTCAACATGCCCAATGATCCCCCACTAGTGCTGCAACTTGTCATCTCCAACTTGTTTAATTACCACCTTTCCTAGAGCCATAAATGCAGACTTTTACTTTTTCACTTGAGATCTTTGAAGCTAGAGGCACTAAAATCAGTTGCTTTTTGTGCTTATTAAAACTTTTCAACCAACTGCTGGCCAGAATGGGATCTAGGTGGTCCCCACTGTCCAAGCCTGATGGTGCAGAAGGTAACTTACACTCTTCCCCTTCTCAGAACACCAGATTTTGTTCTAAAGTATCCTGAACCTTCTCACAGGCTTTATCAGGATGCAGAACCTCTAAACACAAGTTCTCCATGTCCACTGACTTAACCCCACTGTGACCATAAGCTGCTATCAAACACTACTTGGACAGAACCACGACTCTCCTCAGTCTGAATGAACCGGTGAGCTGCAGAAAGGGTGAAGTGGCTTTTGTGCTGCACAGATGGAGCTCAGCTGGTAATTTTGTTATGTTCAGGTTGCTGATGTCTTGGTGCATTGTCTTTGGGTTGTGTAGTTAGCAAGGAACATGAGAAAGATGCAGGGGAAGGTCAGTAGGAAAAGATAAGCATCTCACTGGCCCCTTCTGCATTATGAACCTTAAAGGAAGGGAAGTGAAGGTTGGAACATGAACCATGCTCTCCAGAGGGGAGGTTTTACTGCTGGGGTCCTTATTTACTCCAGTTGACAGAGGTGGGGAGAAAGAGCTCCTACCTAGACACTGCCTCTACAGCAGCTCTCCAAGTGATAAACACCATAGAGGCTTTTGCAAGAATGTTTCTCCAGATTCCCCAATTCTTGCTGACATGGCTCCAGCCCTCAATTTGCCCTGGAGCACATCTCATGGGAGAGGCTGGCTCTAAGGAAAAGCAGCTGAACCTCACTGAAACTCCACTGGGAGGGAGTTTGTACTGAATTGGCTTGAAGAATCCTCACTGTCACACAAAGTCATTGTTTGGATCAAAAGTGACTTCCAGGAGACCTATTGCAGCAAGATTGTGCAATCCCACATGAACCACAAATGTTAACCCATGCTTTGTGTAAGAAATGATAGCAAGCCCAGCTGACAGCAAGCAGGTTTACCCCTGAGCCAGGGGACACAGCTGGGATGCTCCTCATTCCTGAGGACAACCTCAGCAGCAGCAGAGAGGGGAGATGGGCTCTTCTTCTGCATCCTCCAGCCATTTCTAATCTAGCATGGGACAGGCCACTCTGTCCCCCTCCCCTTCACTTGCCAATGCAGGGTGATCTCCCTCACCCAACTCAAAGGCCTCCTGAAGTGCTAGTAACCACCAAAGTTGTATGGAAAATGCAAGCTCAAGGAAAAGAGCCAATTACCATTTCTTGTATTTTTAGTTCAATACTGAATTGCAGAAGTTTAAGGCAAAGTAGAACAGTCAAGTAATTAAAAGTGGATGTCTGACTTTGATAATTTTTTCCCTTAGGAAAAAGCATGGCTCTACATTTTCCTTACACATGCCTCCAGAAAAAGTCAGGACAGCACAATTTAAATCAAGGCAATTACAGAAAACAAGCCCATTTCTGTTCCACTCTCCTGACTGAAGTAAGGAGGGATGCAGAGGCATAAGTAGGGGATGGAATCTGGTTCATTATACCTTAGCTGTTCTACACAGTTTTGGGCATTAAACATCAGTACCTCCTCGAATTCCTTTGAATGGATAGAAGAATGCCACCAGCAGGTTCATAAGGACAGCCAGGTTAAAGGAGATGCTGCTCCAGAAGGACATGTTACGAGCACACCAGTAGAGGAAAGGCTGAGCTGCAAGAGAGAAACAGCATTTCAATGAAGCATTAAAACAAGGATTCTCTATAAAAAATTAATCCCCATCCAAACACAGTTTGTTTTCAGTTTGCCCAAAAGTGCAGTGTGTCAAGAGCAGCAACAGTCCTGGCTTATTCTGAAGTTTCTTTGATTGCTGTCTGTCTTTGGGGTATTTCCAGTTTCCTAGACAGTGCTTTAAGGCAAAGGAGTCAGGTTAAAAAGGAAAGTGTTTTCCAACAGGATTCAGCAGCAGCAGGAGAGTGAGTTCAGCAATGTAGAGGTCAAGGGCTTCATGTTTGCCCTAATAATATATGAGGTACTCAGAGCCACACAAAGAGCAATTAATTAGGAGGAAGAAAAATTTGTAGAGGTTAGTGAGGGCAAGATTCAGCCCATCCCTCTGCATTAGGCTGCTAGCAGCTCACCTCCATCAGACACTGCCCAGCTTCAAACCTCTGTGCCACTGCAGCAAGCCAAAAAAATGCACTGAAGACAGGGCAAGGTGGACAACTGAGACATAAAATGCAGCACAGTGACAGAGCAATAAAGCTAAAATGTTTAGGATAAGCTGCCAAGCAAGTAAGACAACTTGGACTTCAGGCTGATGATAAATAAACCACTCCAGCCCCAGAATACTAACCAAGCACATCTGCCCAGAGCCAAGGGTGCAGTTAAACAGCTGCACATTCTACATTCTTAACATCACATGTAAACAGGTTTCAAAAAGACTCCTCATTTTAAAAATCTCTGCAGCTTGAATCAAGAGGCACAAGAAGGCAAAAAAGATTCATTCTCTGAAGTGGTCATGGACCAGACAATGACAAGGAGAGCTAAGAAGCTGCCTTGGCATCAAGGCTAAATCTCCCTGATTTTAGCTCCTGGAGGCTTATTGTACAGCAAACTGTGTACTCCTGAAGTCTAGAGTGGCACAAAAAATACAGCAAAATCTATTAGAAATGCTCTCACAGAAGGGACAGAACTAATGTTCTTCCCTGCTGGAAGAAAGCAATGTGTATAGATATGAGAGAGCAAAGGAAAAGAAGCTCACAGTGAAATTTAGGGGAAAGATGAAGCTGCAGATTCTGGGGCTGAAGAGTAAATGGATAAATGCAGCAACCCTGAGCCCTCTTCAGCACATCACCTCTTTTAGCATCACAGAATCATAGGATGTTAGGGTTTGGAAGGGATCTAGAAAGATCATCTAGTCCAACCCCCCTGCCAGAGCTTATTGACCCTCCAGAATTCTCTCTCATTTCCCCACTCACCTGACAGGCTACACCCCAAAATCTACTTCAAGCCCCTTTCTCTAGGCTGCAGGATGCTCAGACACCTCTAAAGGAGTTGACACCTCGTGGCTGCTGGACTCCCAGTTCAAGAGAGACAAGGAACTACTGGAGAGAGTCCAGCAGAGGCTAGGAAGATGCTGAGGGCACTGGAGCATCTCTGGCAGGAGGAAAGGCTGAGAGCCCTGGGGCTGCTTAGCCTGGAGAAGAGCAGCCCCAGAGGGGAGCTGCTCCATGCTGAGCGAGAGCTGAAGGTAAGGGGTCAAGACACCTCTTTTAGCATCCCAAGCCAAGAAAACCCCAAACAACCAAAAAGGGTTAAAAGAATTATTGAGAGTTGACATGCACACAAAAAGCAAATGTATGGAACAGCTGATGCAAAGGGAAGGAAAGAACTACAACAAGGAAGCCCACCCACCCCTGGAAGAACACAAGCTTCATTGCACCCAAATAGCCAGGCACACGTTGAACCTCTCTGAGATGTGATGCAGCAGCATTCCAAATACACAACACACTGACTTCAGGATCATTTCTGTTCTCAGTTTCCTATCAACTGGAAGAATCTGTAAGCAGGTTGAGCTCATTTGTATGAAGCTGTTCTAGGATGGATCACTATGAAGGCCCAGGTTCTACTTTAAACCCTGCTTTGGCACAGGCACAGATGACCTGCCATGTGTAGCACTTCTGCCTGGCTTTTGGAGGCTCATTTGAGTTCTTCATGAAAACCTTGGGAGCCTTACAGTGCCCAGATTAGGGGCTAGCACCAGGAGCTAGAGAGGGAAGCACATGGGTCTTGATAAAGACTTTTCTAAAAGCCTTTCTCAGGTTTGAACAAACTGCAAGTGGTATCACAGGAGCACAGCACAGAGCACTGCCAGCCCACCACCTCTCAGAAACACAAACTGTACTTTAGATGAGAGAAACAACTGTATAAATGAACTTAGAGGCCAAAGAGCAACAGAATACTGGGAGACAGACTAAATGATTCCAGTTTCTTAAGGAAAAAAAAAATAAAGACATTCTCCACTTCTGCAGGTGGATCTTGGTTCATTTGTGGTCTCTGGTTACTTGTAGTTGGTTTCACAGCTTGCCTGGAGACACCCTCAAAGACAAAGTAACTCAAACAAAGTCTAACAGAATCTATGGATGCTGTCAAAGCTGCCCATTTGCCTAGGGAGTCATATACTCCCATAGTTCTTGTTGAGCTCTTAAAAGTCACCTTAGGAAGCAGCTTACTGGGGATTTGCATGCTGTCAGAAGAACTAATCCATTGTTCAGTGGAAATAGCTCCACTCTGTTTAGTATTCATGCACATGAAAAATAATTCAGTAGAGCTGACCAAGCTTCAGGTGGTTTTATCTGTACCTGACTTTGATTTTAAATAATGTGATTACAATTGCTTTCCTCTGTGAAAAGGCCTATTAACATCTATACACACACACCCCCCCCTCAACAATCAGTAGCAAATATTGAGTTTCCATTACCAAATGTGCAAGACAACATCAGCCCTAGTGTGACCTGTGCACATGCCTCCTCAAAACAAAATGAAGAGAGTGTCCAGGCTCTTCTTGGAGGTGCAGTGGGTGAAATGCAGTCATCAGAGGTTGCAACAAGGGAAATCCTTTTACAGAAAAATAGCTTTCACAATGAGGAAGGTCAAGAGGTCTCTTCTCACTTCATTTTTCCTGTGATGTGCAATGCTGACTGAGTACCAGAGAGGTCTCTGCCAGGGTGAAACCTTTGCTAACCTCACTGGTGTGGATTGCCTGGCAGCTTTTGGTGGCTGACAGCAGCACTCTCACATTTGTCCACTCTCATATCTGCTCTAGTGTGGTGGTTCCAGACCAGTCTGTGCCCTTGTGCTAATAACTGGAGTTTAGCTGACTCAGGCATGGGGAACAACAGTGGTATCAGATGGCAGATGTTGACTGCAGCAGGAAATAACTCTTTATCTCTCACATTTCAGAGGGTCACTGTTGGTAAATTCAAACCACTCCTCCCTGCCCACTAAAGCTGAGTCTCCTGTGCAACACAAAAGAAGAAATAAGTTGTTTTTTTTTTTTTAAGCAAATGAATTAGAAACTTTACTGGGGGAAGTGGTGGTACTGTACAAATGAAATTTTCCTAGCTGCCAGTGGGAATCTCAGAGGGAAAAGCAGTGCTTGAAAATGGTTGCTTTCAGATATCTGAGTATCACAAGGACTGGAAGGGACTCCATCAGCCTGACTGCCAGTTTATCCCTTGCCCAAAGAAAGGATGAGTTCTGCTTTGAGTATTACTGGAAAATGCATGTTTAGCCTGTCCTTTAACACCTCTGGAGATGCCCTAAGCCCATGCTGCATTATCCAGCCTTACTCCCCCTTGCAGTACAAGGAAACTGCTTCGTGTATCCAGTGCAGGGAAGGAGAACAGATCACTGCTATCTTCAACTGTCACCTCTCCCTTTCTCCTTGCACCAAATGCCTTCTCATTTCAGCTAAGCCCTCACAGATTTGTTCCTTCCTGTTGGATCTTAAAAAAGACGACCTGTGCTCCCTCTTACCACTCTCCCCTGGATCACCTCCAGTTGGTCCATATTGCTCTTGCATTAAGCTCCACTTCCTTACCATGTGCTGCCATCGTGCAGAGGAGCAGACTCTTTCAAGCCCTTCTCAAGGTTGCTGCCACACTGGGGAACCATCTGCTCCCAAGTCAACGTTTCAGCCTCAGAAAAACTTGACCTCGCTGCTCTGCCGGCAACGCTCCACGCAACCACGCTGGCAACACCAACCTACCTCGCAACTTCTTTTGCCAGTTCATCTCATTAAAGAGGTCTTCTGATTTCAGGAAGAAGTCATTAATCTTGCTGCCTTGCTCATCCCTCTCTGTGGTGTAATATATCCTCAGCTTGGACTCCTTGGTCAGGAACTCACAGATACTAGGCACGGGGAAGACGATTTGCTCCATGGTTCGGTCTGACCTGACAATCTGAACAGCAGCTTTATTAGAGCTCTTCCTAGATTTAAAAGCTTTCATTTCTTGCTTTGCTTATTTCTTTCCCCCCTCCCTTTCAGACCAGCTACATGTAGGAACTTGGATACAGCTCTGTAGAATGGCAGCTTGATGGAGGCTTGGTTTCATTTACCTTTCAAAGCAGGTCTAGGTTTAGCTCCGAGACTGATAATTCCTATTGTGGTCTTGGCAATCCTTAGCTGTGATTTCCAAGGGGCTCAGTGAATCCTGCCTCAAAGCTCTGCTGAATTTCAGAGCAATCTGGTCACCCAACTCAAGAATCTTAGCAAATTTCAGCCACACACTGCATATGAGGAGTAATATTTATATTGCTTATTAAAGAGTTTTGTGAACTCTCCATCTTTTCCTTGTGTTTTCCCTCTAATTATCTCTATAAAATAGATTTATTCCCTCTAATAAATCATCTTAGATTGCACCTCAGGCCAAACTGTCATTTTAGTGCAGAAAGAATGGCAAAAGCTATCACTAACTTCATGGATTCAGCAATAGCAGTGGCCAAAATGGAACAGAAGCGAAGTTACACTTCCTCCTGCCAACAGAGCTCTGCTCAGCTCCATCTTCAAGCCCACACATGACAGCTCAAAAATAGCTTCCCCCCAGTGGCTGTCAAAAAATAAAATAAAGAAATAAGTACACAGAGATCCTCATGTCAGAGATGACAGTCCACACACAGGTAGTCACTTCCATCAAAACACCACGTATGGTGTTGAGCTGCACCAAGCAAGCTCCCAGGTGGCTCCTTCCAGAGTGGATCATCTCCCCCCACACACCTCCTCCCAGCAGCCACTCTACCTCAATCTGTGCTGTGTGCTTGGCATAGAACTCCAGAGCCTCATCTCCTTCGATCTGACCTCCTGGCTTCAGCATGTTCTGCAGCTCTTTGTTGTGACGAGCCAGCTAGAATAAAGGAATGCAAAGGGAGTGGGAGACACCAGATGTCTCACTCTGGTATTAAATCTCTTGATTTTTGGCATAAAAAAAGAAAGAGTACGCAGTCAGCTTCTAAGAAAGGGCAAAGTTGACAGAAGGCTTGTTCTGTTCCAACCAGACACCCTGCAGCTCTATTTTTGGGAGCAAGGCAGAATGATTCAAATATGTATTTTTTTAATAGCCTTGTTGTACTCCTCTTGTTACCCATCCTCCTCTCCTACCCTCTGCCTGACTTGGGAAACTTTTTGCTTTTGGTCTCCCCTTCTACACCCACCCTAATTCCAAGGTGTGCTAATCGCACAAGGATCTAGGCAGGGATGGAGGAGAACATCTGCATCATTCCAAAAGCAGAGGCACAGAGCACTGCTCCAAAAAGGCTTCTGGATGCTCTAAATCCATCTTGCAGCACAGTGGTGATCTTTCTTCTCAGATGCTACAGGAACAGGAGGTTTCTAGTGGACTGGTATAGGTAGCATCAATCTATTAAGTAGATCTAGATATCACCTTGGTTTGTTTCTGTTTTACCTTTCAAACACCACATGGTACCAATACAATGAACCTGCCTGGCTCCAACACAGACAGAATGTGGCAAGAACCACAAAAGCAGAGAGATTTCTGCTTACAGTTTAATTGATCTGCAAGTAGAATTTCTTTGGGAGTATAAGGTAACCTTTTGACACAGCTGAAAATGAATGCCTTGCTGCCCAGTACTGCCAAGAGCTTGAATCACATCTCTACAGAAAGCTGGTCAAGAGCCTGCCTGCTTCCCATTATAAAAGAAAACTCCAAGAAGTTTCTTATCATACAGAATTTTCTTTTCTGACTCTTTAAGGATTGGAGTTTGCTCTGATAAAAAGAGAACATGCAGCAAGTTTGTCTTAGGGCTGAGCCATTACAGCACAGCAGAGCTCTTGCTATCCACAGTTTGAGACAGTTGGTACTACAAAAGCTGGAGGTGAAAAGTCTACCTGATGAGCTAATATATAAATGTTGTGTCCCACGTTCCTTGGAGATGCTGCAACATCTTCCCCATTCTCTCCATCCTCAAATTCTACTTCTCCTTGTAGATAAGCTTTCTTTATCACTTCCACCTAGAAAGACAGACACAGGCCAATGAAGAGACAGCTCAGGCTGAGGGCTGAAGTCTGCTAAGGCCAGTATACACCTGCCACTCTTACAGAAGCAAAAGGGAGGTGAGCATATAGATTTGAGAGGAAGGTCAGTTGGTTTCTCGACACCCAGGAGCAAACAGGAGACCTGAACTCAGCACCTTCAGCCCAGCTCATCAACCCAAGAGGCTAAACTTCATGTTCCCCTCTAGGTAATATATTCTGGGCCACCCTCATGGCACACTGCATCACGTTCTGACCTCTGGCTCCACCGTTGCTACGTGCACCAAGACAAGCTGAAGGTTCAGCTGTACTTTGAAAATCCTGGTTGGGTTTTGATCAGTTAATATATTAACCAGCCCAAAAGCCTGCTCCAGTCTACTGAACAGCCTTCAGGTCACAACAAATGTGCATTTCTCTATTGTCTCTTAGGCAAATTTTTCACAACAAAGACAATCAACCACTGCAATAATCTTCCCAGGGAAGTGGTGGAGTCCCCAGCATTGGACACTTTCAAGATTTAGCTGGACAAGGTTCTGGGACATCTCTTCTAGACCATGTTTGGCCAAGAAAAGTTGGACTAGATGATCCCTGAGGTCTTTTCCAACCTGGGATTCTATGATTTTATGGTTCTGTGTACATTTCAAAGCATCAGAGGATGTTCCTTCCCTGCCTTACACTCATGTTGGCTGGGAACAAGACAGATCCATCCACCTGTGGAGGCTGCATTAATTCAGCCAAATCTCTCAGAGGTCTTCCCGTTGCCAGTGATCCATGCACAGACCTCTTGCAGCATGCCTGGGGTGGATGTGGCCAGACCATGCCAGTCTCCACAGTGCTGGTGTACCTGGCTTGAGTGGTGTCAGGAGTTTTGGAGAGACCTAGGGACTCACCAGCTCTTTGGGCCTCATGTTGTAGAGGATCCTCTCCGCGTTCTCGCTGTCGTGCCTGCTCTCCATGATGGCCAAGAGCAGTTTTGAAGCGTTGTTCTGAAGGGAAGGAAGAACACCACCAATCACTGCCAGGAGTCAACAAAGGAGAGTGCCTAGCTTGAGTGCTACCAGCCCTGCTGCCCAGAAAGGCCTGAGATATCTGGTCCCATCAAAGATGAGCCACAAGTGAAGCAGATTTTCCCAGCCAGCCCCGCTGCAGGACTCCTACAGCCTCACCTCACCAAGTACTCTCTCCTCTAACTATTGAAATACACAACTTAGTAGCATTTTAAACCACTTTACTTCCTAAGTCTTCCTACAAGAAAGCTGGGGAGGGACTTTTGAGGAGGTCAGATAGTGATAGAACCAGAGGAAATGGGTGTAAGCTAGAGGAGGGGAGATTTAGGTTGGATATTAGGAGGAAGTTCTTCTCTATGAGGGTGTTAGACAGTGGAACAGGTTGCCCAGAGAGGTTGTGGAAGCCTCATCCCTGGAAGCTTTTAAGACAAGGCTTGATGGGCCCTGGGCAACTTGATCTAGTGGAAGGTGTCCCTGCCAGGCAGGGGGGTTGGAACTAGATGATCTTTAAGGTCCCTTCCAACTCTGACAATCCTATGATTCTTTAGAGGGAGACATCAGATGAACCCAAGTCGAGGTTTAGTTTTCTAAAACTCTGAGGTTTCAAGCTTGTATTATTTTGTTTTAAAGATCCTGCAGCATTGCCACAAGCTCTCAACTCCAAAGGCTGCAGCTCAGCTTTACTGAAGATACTGTTGATTAAATCAAGGGACAGGCAAGGCTGAAGACCCAGACATGCCTCATTGGTCTTAACTGAAAATTACTCTGCAACCTGCTCACGCCAAGAAACACAGGGAGGAAATGGGAAACTACCACAAGGCACCAGACTACTTTAATACAAACAAACAATTAAGATTAAGATCCACCACGACTGACAATAAAACCCAATAAAAAATATTTAATTTTGAAGGCTAATGCTAATTGAGTCTAAAAGCATTTTTTAGTTAGAATCATAAAACCCCCACATTACCCATAATCACGGTGCGAGTCGGCAACGGAAAGCAGCTAGACACTGTACTACAGTGGAGAGGACACTCAGGCAGAAAGGAAACATTTCTAAAGCATATGCTGAAGCAGGAGTGCTCTGTGACTGCTGTCACTAGAAAACAACCTGCTAGTGTATTTGGAAAGCAGCACCAGGCCTAATTATTTCAGCAGTAACATGAACAGCTCTAAAAGATTCTGGATGATTAAACATTGATTAAACAACAGCAATGAAGGATTAGGAAACCAGATGTAGCATGAGAAATTTTACTTCTGCTGGAGATGTCAAAGCTCATCAGAACTTTTCAGCTTCAAATTTTTAACAGAAAGTTATTCTAGGATTCCTCAGGATATCTTCATTGCCTGCATTCTGTGATGGATGCACCAAACAGGCTCCCAAGGAGGTGAAGGAAACCCGCAAAGAAGCGGTGTGACCCCGTGAGCACCAATGGACATGTGCTTGGATCAGCCATCATGCAATGAACACAGGGTGCTTTTTTCCAAGACTCCTTTATCAAGGAATAAAGTTAGTTGTGGGTGCAAGGAGCCTCATGCATACCTTTCCAGTGTAGGTAATTCAACTAGAGGCCAACCACTTTATTCCACAAACAGCCACCTAAGAGAGCCTCCTTCGAGCACTGCCTGCATGGCAGTGATCTCCCAGCTGGGACCCCTCACAAGGCTGAGAGACCTTTCACCAATGACAGATCTTTGGATGAGCCCAGTTTGAGCTCTCCCTAAACTGCAACAGGACTGCATGCCAGGAGACTCTCTCCTTGAGCAGGGACACCTCTCAAGGCTTGGAATTCCCTACCTGAGTCTATGAGATCCTTCTTTACCCAAGGTGGAGAGACCTCTTATTTGCAGGAGATCCTCAGTAACTGAGAGTGTTCTGAACTAATACTGATGAAATCCATGTTGCTAATTCCATTAGACATAAACCACTGTCCCAGTCTGAGACTAAGGCTGACCAGCTGCCCCTAAGCTCCATCAGGAGTTTAGAAAGCAAGAGGGTAGACCCTGAACCTCGTGCCTCAGTGGGATGTTCTCCCTTACCCTTTTGCATCTGTGTAAATCATTCTAGCTCCATTCTAACTCGATTTTCCTTGGTGTAAGTAACAGAGTGAACCTTGCCACTGAACTTGCTTAAGCTGCTCTGTTACAAGTGCATATTAAACCACTTTTACTAATACCTTTGGTGGTGATTCCCTAAGTGATCAAAACCACTTATTCTGTGACAAATCCCCCCCATCAGAAACTGATGGCTCCATGTAATTTAAAAGATGAAATACCTGTGACAAACAATTCTTGGGCACTGCCTCCAGCTTGTTGATGCATGTTATTTTTTGGCACTTATAAATACAGGGATATAATAAACACCCACATAATCCCACCAATTAAATTATGTTTCATCTTACTGCTAACATGGATCACACCAACCATTCACTTGCCTTCAGTTCCAACACGAGGTCCATCCTCTTCTTTCCCAAAGGGTTGATGTCATTGAGAATTAATGCTGTGATGATGTCAATCCCGTTGGACTCGTGAGTAGCAATGCAGTTCTGTCCAAAGAAAATTCATCAGACTTCACTAATTGTCTAGACTGCAAAGGCAGCCTAGGCTGGTGACCCAGCCAGAAGAGAAGAGTCACCTCTTTCATCACCTCGAAGGCTGCTCGAGATGGATAACTGCACAGAAAAATCCAGTCAGTGGAGGAACAAAAGATTGAAGCATTTTGTTTCAAGCTTTTCCTATCATCAGCCATGACATGTCCTACTGAAACCACCCAGCCTCAGGAGGCAGAGCAACACAGCTGACAAAAGAAGCATTTCCATGCCAAAGCATCCAGACTGAGCACATAGCTGGGGAAGAACACTGTTTTAATAAGATTAGGATGGGTTTAGTTTAGTGTAGAGGTGCCAATTAACACTTACTTCAGTCCTGTCTAACCAAACAATGTGAATTTCCATAGCTTTCTTGCTTACTTACCCCCCTCCCCCTTTGACCCTGCTTTTACAATGGTCTAAAACTAAAATGTAAAGGGACAGTAGCTTGCTGGCTTCAAGATCCAGAGCCCTGCTCTGCCAGTGAGCTCCACTGCAAAGATCCATATCTGTATCTAAAGGCTGTTATTCCACTTGACCCATAGAGCAGAGAGAAACTGTTAGGAACTGCTGTGTACAGCCTCATGCATTCCCTGGAGGAGCTATGACATCACCTGGACATCAGGCACCCCCACTAGGGCTTGCTAAATTACCTTTGAGTGCCCAAAAACAAGCCCCTTCAAAGGACAGATATTCTTGAGAAGTCCTGTTTCAGCCTTTCCATACTGTACTAGGATTCCAACAGGATGCAAATGGAGAAAAGAAGTAGATATCCATGTTTGTGAAGTGTAGAGGTTTGCCTGTTAGGAGGATGATGTCCACTCCAGAACATGGGACTTACCAGCCCAATGGGACAAGTTTTCTCTAACACACACTTGGAGTTGATGCCACAGAGCAGCCAGAGTTGGGAAAACTACTCTGGGCTAGCTATTCTCTTTAGTATGGTTTGCTCCAGAGTTCAGACTTTGGCTCATTGCAACAGTTATAGCAGGAGTCCCATTTAGACCAAAGGCAGAAGAACTGAGCTGACTAACTGGTGATGCTGCTCTAAGACACTGCCTGTGCAACCTGGGGGAAGGTGAAGTGGGAGAGCACAGCCAAGCAGTACAGCTGCCCCTGCCCTCTCATCCTTCCTACTGGAGCACCTAAAACCTCCTCCTTATGGAAATCAAGTATCTTCCCATATTCCTTGCTGATTATTCAACCTTCAAGGCACAGAGCAGACCAAGTCTAGCTGTGGGTCAGCAGCTGCTTTACCTGGTAGGATTATTGTCCTTATTCAGCTATGCCTTCCCTGTAACATGGTTACTTAAACCATGTTATTCCTTCTTGGAGCAGAACATATCACTGACAGCAAGCAGGACTTGGGGGGAGCTGCAGAAAGGCTGCCTCAGCCCCCAGCAGACCCTTGGTGGTCCTCACCAACACTCAACCTGTGCTCCCTGGGAACCACTGCACATCCCCATGTGAGCACACAGACAACCATCAGTGACATCCTCCTGGTTCTACACACAAGACCATGTCTGAAAACAACCTCAGCATGTTTATCACCTTTATAAACCAAGCTATGGAGTTCAACCTTCTCCCATCAGATTGGCAGGACTACATTCCTGGCCTCACTTGCAACAGAGCTTGGGTTTAGCAGTATTTTTACTATAAAGTATTTCAAGTACAAAAAGTCCCCACTCTGTCAAGTCTAATAAAACAACTTAAACCCTAGAAAGCAGAAAAATCTCTACTGCTTTGAGTGGTTCAACTCCTCAGAAGGAGTCCTGAGAAAGAAGTTATTATGAACTTACAAAGAAAAAGAACTCTAAACCCACAAATTCTCTGTAGGACAACTAAAGTGAGCAGTGTTTCAGGACAACACAGCTCTGGCAGACCAAGAGCCAAACCCAGCAGAGCACAAGAGGGAGAAAGGGTGATGCTTTTCACAGCTATGGATGGATTACCTGGTTCTCATGGCAAGGTCCCTGACAGTACTCAGTCAAACTTTCCAGTGTCTGGTTGATCAGTGCTACATTTTTCTCATTTATATACAGACCAAGAAGCCCAAGTCCACCAGTTGTGCTTCCACAGATACAGTCCAGAAACTGCAGTGTCTCACACACCAAGTTGTAGTTCGTCTTGTTGTTCTGGCAGCGGAGGAAGTTCTGGGGGGAGAGTGTCAAAGCCAGAGGAAAGAGAAAACCATACAAAATCATGTTAGGTAGATCATCATTTATACAATTCCACTGCATGGTTTATTGCTCTAATTTCACCTGAGGCCATACAAACACCTTAAGCCTCTTTCAGGGCTTGCTGGCAATGCACTGCTCTCCTCAGCAGCTTGTTAGCTTCAGCTTTTATAGAAGCAGTAATAAACAGAATGCATCCATTAGAGCACTGAAACCCAGCATGGAATAGGCTCTTCACTGAGGAGCAGAAAGCTCTCCTGGAAGCTTTCCTTCTAGCCTACCTGCTACATTTGGACTGAAGCACCTCTGGGAGGAGGAAAGGCTGAGAGCCCTGGGGCAGCTTAGCCTGCAGAAGAGCAGCCCCAGAGGAGAGTTGCTCAATGCTGAGCAAGAGCTCAAGGGTGGGGGCAAGAGGCTGGGGCCAGACTCTGCTCAGTCGTGCCCAGGGACAGCCCAAGGGGCACTGGGCACAAACTGGAACCCAGAAGGTTCCACCTGAGCATGACGAAAAACCTCTATGCTGTGAGGGTGCTAGAGCCCTGGCCCAGGCTGCCCAGAGAGGCTGTGGAGTCTCCTTCTGGGGAGAGATTCCAACCCCAGCTGGAGATGACCCTGGGCAACCTGCAGTGGGTGACCCTGCTGGAGCAGGGGGGTTGGACTGGATGATCCCCAGAGGTCCCTTCCAAATCCCACCATGCTGGGATTTCACTGCTAACCATCACTCTCCTTCTGAGACCTTTCTCCAGGACAGAAGCACCACCTGTGAGAAGGCATCTGATCACATGCCTTGAAGGAAAACATCCTGAAATGCAATTCCCCCAACTGCATTTCTTCCCTTATAATTATTGTAATCCCTGCTTGAAGCTGTCACTTAGCAGCGGCTCCTCTAATGAAATGCCAGAGTTATCAGCATGGATTAAACATGTTTCCTCACCCCTGTATTCCAAAATGAAAAAAAAACAACAACCCTCAAACAACTCAACCAAAACAAAGAGAGACAATTAATGCAAAACAATTTCCCAGTGCCTCAGATGCTGTTTGTCAGCATGTTCCCAGCAGCACGCTGGAAATGCAGAGCCACCACCACTTCCTTTCCCTCCAAGTTTCAACCAGATCTCCTACCTAGCTGAATTCTAGCAGGTTACAAAACACTTGAAAGGTGACCAAACCCCTCAGACAAACAAGGTGCATGGGACTATGGAACCAGCAAGGTCTTTTCTGCCAGCCTGCAGAGCAGTGATGTTAACTGATTGCCTCTCCTGCCTGCGTCAGACTAATAAGTGTTTTAAGGCAAACAGGCTGAGAAATTGCCAGATCCAATTGAAGGCAAAGCTAAAAAAGGCAAATGCTGTCTATGAATGCAGTCTAAAGGTGACAGTGATTCAGCACATTTCCACTGATTGCTCATTTAGGAGCCTGAGTTCTGATTAACTTGTCAGAATGGAGAAAGGTTGATGCTACAGAAACCTGAGCTCCTGCCTTCCTGCCAGGAAAAAATAATAAGGAAAAAGAATGGCTAATAGTGAAAGCAATGAAACAGAATGCTCCCTCCCTGGCTGTGCTACAGCAGTTATGCTGATTTTAGCTGGGTTTATACCAGCCTTAGCTTCTTGATCTAAAGTTAACAAACACACAGGAAAGAGGAGGAAGGAGGCACAAGAAGCAGAAGGACAATGTTACATGGCAAAACAAAGGGAAGGAAAAACCAGTAGAAAACAAGACCCCACTGCACTGTGAGAAACTGCCCCAGGGAAGAACTGTTGTCATCTCAGCCAGTGGAGATCAAACTCAATTTGCTGTCACCCAGAGCATCTCACAGGGTATGGAGTGGGAACACAACTCTTCAGTAGGGAACATGCCATCCTATTGCTCTCAGGGGGAATGACCCCAAGGTATGTACCATCTGCAAGACCCTGCATTCAGAATAAAGGACAACAGAGCTTCAGATTAGCTAGAACACAGGAAAACATGCAGCTTGTGGGATCTGGAGAAGAAATGGAGTACAAGAGCATTCACAGTGCTTAACTTCAAGGATTCTATAAAGTCAGTTGAGAAAAATACTTTCTGATGGGACCAAGGGGACTCAAAGTCAGGCAGTCCTTAACCTCCTACCTTTGCAGAATAACCTTCTGGAGATATTTAGAACCATACAACTGTTTTGGTTGGAAAAGACCATCAAGATCATTGAGTCCAACCATTAGCCCAGCACTGTCAGGTCACCACTGAACCATGTCCCTAAGAGCCACCTGGCTGATTTAATGCTACCATTCATTTTTAGGGAGCCCAGTCCTCCCCATTTCTGGGCTCCTCTCACAGAGGCAGGATCTGCTGCCAGTTCTCAATGCCTCCACAGCACGTACAGACTTGGCTACCCCAGAACACAGCCCAAAGCCGAGTACCCTGGAGAGAAAACATGATCACTGAAAACAAAACTGGCTACTTTCAGAATACTAGCTTGGTTTGTCCACCCAGGGATGAACACAGAATCCTGAGAAGGAACAGTCCTACCATTTCAGTGGGTATTGCCCTCACAGCCTAGATGTTTTCTTTGACAGTCTGTGTTTGAGTAGAAATCTGATCCCTACTTGGAAAAACTTCACAAGGGAAGAACACAAATAGGAAGAAAGTCTTAGGAAAGAGCTATTCTTAAGTGAACAGATTTTTCTCCACAAGCCACCAGGTAGGGCAAGGCATTTTTCACTGACTGCAGGCTTGCTCTTTGCTCTTATAATGTTAATTCTCACACACACTTCTTGCCTAAACCAAGGTGAACTAAACCAGCTCATTCTCTGCGTGCAGCAGTACTGCTCTGCTAGCCAAATTACTGAATCACCCTCCTGCAGCATGCAGAGAGCTTCACTGCTCTTTATTACCTAGGCTTTGTCTCCAGGGATTATGAATGTTCAGAGCTGTACCTATTCCAGCTTTTTTTGGCCCAAAAGCAGCGTTTAACCTACCAGCTCAGACCTTAATGTACACACGACGGGCTAGCATATCACCACGATGCTTTTATTGCACAGAAATAACATGCTTGAGAAGAAAAGAAGAATTGGAGGATTATTTTTCCCATGAAGATGTGACTTTTAAGCAGAAGACTGGAGCTGCAGGCTTGGCTGTGGTGGTGTGGAAGGCTGCTGGGTATCCTCTGCCCTGGCGCCGGCTCCGGAGGGAGGGCATGGCTCCCTGTCCCACCGAGAATCCCTGCCCTGCTCCTTCAGCCAGCACAGCTCTGGCTTCCAGCTTCTTATCCCTGGGTGCTTCAGTCAGCTTGTCACGAGCTTCAGTTCTCATGACTGACTCTGTAGAACACAGGGACATCTTCATTCAAAAGACAGAGGACAGAAAAGGCCTCCTAAGGAACCTGGTGGGGCTGTAGCCCAGCCAAAGCAGACGAGACAGCAGGCTGGCTCCAGCTATTCAGAGCCGTGACAGCTTTGCTTTCAAGGCTGAGCTCTCACATGGAATCAAGGCTCAGACCTAACAAGCATTTAATAAGAGCACCCAAATATCTGTGTGCTTTGAGGGAAACAGAGCTATCAAGGGTATGCCTCTGCAGAACTTGATGTATTCAGCCTGAAGTAGGTAATGAAACACTGAAGCATAGAATTGGTATGGTTGGAAAACACCTTTAAGGTCATAGACTACAACCATTAACCAGCACTGCCAGGTTATCACTAAACCATGGCTCTCAGCACCACATCTACCCATCTTTTCAACCCCTCCAGGGATGGTGACTCCACCACTGCCTTGGACAGCCTGGGCCAGGCCTTGACAAACCCTTTGGGGAAGACATTTTTCCTCACGTCCAACCTAAACCTCCCTTTAGCCTTAGGCTAACTTAAGGCCATTTCCCCTTGTGCTATCACTTCTTCCTTGGGAGAAGAGACCAACCCCGACCTGGCTCCAACCTCCTTTCAGGAAGTTGGAGAGAGGGAGGTCTCCCCTGAGCCTCCTCTTCTCCAGACTAAACAACCCCAGTTCCCTCAGCTGCTTCTCACAACACTTCTGCTCTAGACTCTTCACTACCTTCTTTGGACACACTCCAGCGCCACAATGTCCTTCTTGGAATGAGGGACCCAAAACTGAACCCAGGATTTCAGGTGTGGCCTCACATACTTAAGCATCCACCCATTTGTCCCAGTCCTAGCATTAATTTGAAGAAGACACTACAACTCCTGCAGACCCATGCAGTAAGCTGGAGGTGAACAGCATCCTGTGTGCAACGTGGAACTAACTGCACTTTTATCTGCAAAGGAAACAAGCAAGTGATGCAAAAGGCACAGTACTGCAACTCCCTGAGCCATTTCACAAAGAACTTCCCCCTCAGCTCAAACACATATCAACTCATCATCAAGCCATGACTTGCATTTTCCTGCTTTTGCACAACATCAGGCTACTCACAACTGCTAATGGCTTGTAAAGCCCTGGGTTTGACAAATCCACAACTGCACTGGGCAGGTGGTCACTGCTCTAATTCAAACCTAACACACAATTTTGGAAGACACACAGCTTCCAGAATAGCTCTTACACCTGCTCTTTTAAGGAGTGAGTCCACTGGCAATATTGATAAGGAGTTCAGCTACAACACACTACCTGCAGACAGAGTCTTTGAAGGTTCAGAGCCTCCTGCCTCCCCTTCAGAGCTGAAGAAGAAAGGAACCAGCAAGAGGATTCTGTTTGAAAAATTGTTCCTCCTATCTATGCTTTCTCTTTTCTTTTTTTAAAGCCCTTTTTTTCCCCCAGAGCTGAACACATCTACCTGCTGTTTGGGAAATCTAATTGTTCAGGATGGTGAACAGCTCAGGCCAAGCTTCTGCACTGGCTGGAATTCAATTGTGCTCCTATAGCTTGCAGTACCTCAGCCAAAGCCAGCAGCAGTGAGGGATCACATGCATGCAGGTTTGGATTCCTGCCATGCAGAACTGCCCTCTCACTTCTCCCCACCACTGCCAACAGCATCAGAATTGTCTGACAAATGGAAGATCAAACAGGGCTTTTTGGAAAGAAATTAGGAGAAACCCTGATGTATGCAACCTCAGCACCTGCAAGATGCTAAAGGAATGCCAGGTTTGCAGCAGAGGAGCATTTCCATAGGGATCTGATCTCCTGTGTTGCCAGCAGCAGGGCAGGTGAGTTCAGCAGAAGGGATTTGGTAGGTCTGAGAAGGACTCACGCAGGGTCCTCCACTTCTAGTGTGCCCTACAACAATATGCAATCATGGCAATTACTCCTCCTTTAGGAGGGCATTTAGTGCATTGTGCTGCCTCTTGCTAGCTCCTCACTTCCATTCAATTCTGACCCAGTAGCAGTGGTTATGCTGAACAAAAAAAATCATGCTCCTGGCAGTCCATCTGTAAGCAAAAATCATCTCTCCTGTGGAGCCACATGCACACTGGGGGTGGGAAGGGACCTCTGGGGATCATCCAGTCCAACCCCCTGCTCCAGCAGGGTCACCCTCAGCAGGTTGCCCAGGATCAACTCCAGCTGGAGTTGGAATCTCTCCACAGAAGGAGACTCCACAACCTCTCTGGGCAGCCTGGGCCAGAGTTCCAACCCCCTCTTTTTTTTTTTTTTTCTCTAACACTGAGGGTGGAGAGACCCTGCCCCAGGTTGCCCAGAGAGGTGGGAGAGGTCCCATCCCACGAACTATTCCAGGTCATGTTGTCTGGGGCTCTAAGCAACCTGATCTAGTGGAATATGTCACTGCTAACTGCAGGGGGGTTGGACAAGATGACCTGGAGAGGTACCTTCTAACCCAAACCAGTCTATGATTTTCTCCCAGCTCTCCCTGCCTCTCCTCACCAGTCAGATGCTCCAGGCTCTTAACCATGTGTGAAGCTCCCTGCTGAGCTCTGAAGCCTAGGACTAGACTTAGCAATCCACAGGAGCCTGGGGCATCCCACTGGGCACCACAGAATTGTGCATGTCCAGCTTGTTTAAAAGTTTCCTGACCCAAGTCTCCTCTGCCAAGGTTAAGTCTTCCTTGCTCTAGACCTTGCCTCCAGTCACAGGGACCTAGAGTTTGTGAAGGGTGGTCTTACCAGACCCAGAACAAGAACAAGGCAAAAAGTAGCCTTGAGCACCTTGGCCTTCTCCATGTCCTTTATCACCATGACCTCTGTCCCATTCAGCAGATCTATGCTCTCCCTAGTATCCTTCTGCTGCAGATAAAACCCAAAACCCCTTCTTGTTGCCCTTCACATCCCTCACCAGATACAACTCCAGCCAAGCCTTTCCCAATACCATCACCCCATCTGTTCAACTGTGTGCACAAGAACAGATCCATGAAAACCCAGGAGAACCTGCTCACTGGAAAGCAAGCATATGCTTAAGGGCTGCTGGGACCAATGTCCCAATACTCTCTCTATTTTCCTGTATGACTTCATTTCTTCTTTCCCCCCACTTTCCAAAGTGTACCAGTAACTTCACAGCAGAAGACTTACTTGCTTTAAGGGTATACTTTTGAAAAGCCACATGGTGCTGACCCCACCACCTTTTATACACATTGAAATGCTAACCACTGGATAACTGGACTTCCCTGCATCTGCCCAGCAAGGTATAGAGACTGGTTTTTGACCAAAGGAAAGAGTCATGTATCAGCTTAAAAAGGTGCGGGACCAATGAGACCTGTAAGACGTGAGCTGTACCTGCAGATCCCGATTGTGGTTTTCACACAGCAGCTGCAAGAACCTGAGGATGGGTTGCATTATTGAGATCACAGCACTCATCTCCAGGTCATCTTTGCTCTTGTCTGCTGCAGACTGTGCTCCTTCTCCAGCTGAATAATGGTCCTCAGGATCGGCTTCCCTCCGGTAAGTGTTATAAGCTTTCCTGGTAGCTGCAGAGGCCTCCAGCAACTGGTCCCGGACCTCCTCTGTGATTTGGGTCATAGGCTCTCTCACTAAAACACACAAGAACAGATTGTCCTTAGGCAAACTGAATGAAGGGGACCAGGAAGATCTCTTCACATGATTCCCATGATGGTTTCACGTGCAGGTCAGCTATTCATCACGTTCTGTTGGTGAGTATGTTTAGTGTGATGTGAGGGTCTCGAGTTTAGAAGGATATCATGTCACTCTCTTCACACCTTTTACTGAGTCACATTAAAGTTATAAACTTTAGTATTAATTGGTTAGGGCACACACATCTAGCACTAGCAGGAGTTACAAGAAAAGGACCTGCTAGAGAAGAAAGTGAGGATTTCTCCACTTATTGTTAGAGAAGGCACTGACCACAACCCACAGTCCAGGGTCGTTACTACGGATCAGAATTGGGCAGTTTGTCACGAGAGACAAGGCGGCAGAGTCTCATCTCAGAAACACTTTTCATCATTTCAATAGCACAATCTCACAAATGGATGAAGAGGGGATGAAGCTCTTGAAATCCTGAGCCAGGGCACCACTGAACTCTGAACTTTGCTCTGTGGGATCAGAGATCAGAGGATTATTGCATCAAGCGACACGAGTTCAAAACACAGCACTTTTACTCCCTTGTCACTTCAGAAATGGAACAACTGGGGATTACCTCTTTTTCTGCTCGGTACATCTCTGTCTGAGTCTTCATCTTTCTTTTTGTTTCCTAAGTCACTAGTATTGACAGTGACAGTAGCCTTGATTTCTTGCTGTGCCACCTTCATGCGATCATAGAAAACCTTAAAGAACTTCTCCGACTTCTTATCTTCCGTCAGCCGGCAGAAGAACGAATGCTACGAGAGAAAGTGGAACAGGATCTGTACCTTCACAGGCAGCTCTGAATACAAATGATTTCACCTTCCTGCACTGGGCAATATCCTGGAGGACTGAGAGGTTAATTAGTTTTCAGTAAACCAAAAGCCAGAGCAATGGAAACTCGTCCTTTATTGTTAAGGAAGCCCAAACATCTCAGCTACATTAATCCCCTTATTAACTTCCAAATGTAGCTGTAACGAAGAGTGAGTGCAATAACTCTCAGCAGCCCCAATACAGGTTAGCCCTAACACTTTTAGGCAGCAGCCTTCCCTCTCAACAACAGAGTGAAGGCAAGTACAATGAATTAAGGCAACCTAAGGACAGTGGAATTAACCATAATGGGATTCTCAATTCAGAAACAAAAGAGCATGTGCAAAATACAGTGGGAAATGAACTGTCCTGCCCTCAAATGAAAAGGGACTGTGACTCACAACAGGCAATGGTCAAATGTTAATCTCAGTCCAAAATGTACAAACAGGACAATGAAAGAAGGGACATTTTGTGCTCAGTTCCCATTGCCCTGTCTGCAGCAGACTTCTTCAAACCCCTCCTAACTCCTGCTCCAATATATCTTTAAATGACAGAAAAGCTCAGAGCACCGACTGCTTTTCAAAAGGTTTCTTAATGTTCTTCTGCCCATGTGTGCAGAGAGACACAAAGTTCCTCCTAAAAAATCAAGGAGAATACAAATCATGTACAGGTCAAAGAGGAGCCAACACAGTGAGTGATCAGACAATTCTTGATGAAACCAATATGCTGTTACATAAATCAGGAGCAGAGCTTAAACACGACTGAAGGATGAACTTGTAAGTGGGTCACCTTATGCAGAGTATTATGAAATTAGTTAGCATTCTGCAGCGGCTCACGATCCAACAGCTTTACATGATGAATAGGAATGAAGCCTGATTTATTAAAAAAGGAAAAAACCACCAAAAAACACCAACAAACTCCACCAAATTAAAATGGGAACAGCCATACATCCTGGCCACGTTCCTGCGAAGCAGAGCACACAAGGCCATCTCTGCTACGCCTGCCTTTGATCACTCCCAAGCAGAGCAGGCAGAGCAGTGTGGAATGACTTTGAAACACTGATAACGTTGTCTCTTTGATTACAGACAGAAGAGGAGTGCTTCTAGTCAAAGCAGCTGGTCAGTAGTCACATGAGAGATCCCTCCCACCACTGCAGTAGCTTCTACCAGCCCAGAGCATCTCAGGTAAACCCTGAAGAGTTCATTCTTCCTTCTGGCGATTGACAGGGAGGAGGGAAAGGAGAATGACCCAGCATGGGCACCACACATCTGCACAGCCACCTTCTCCTGACACTCATCCAAACAGTCCAGAAAGACAGACATGCCAGAGCCCTACGAGAGGTGCTTTCAACTGAAAGTCATTGCAGCTGAAACTGGGCTGGGCCCTGTGACGTGGCACAAGGTGACAATACAGAGACTTGGGCTTGTTCAGCCTGGAGAAGAGAAGGCTCTAGGGAGACCTTAGTGCAGCCTTTCAGTACTTAAAGGGCCTTTAAGAAAGATAGGGAGGGACTTTTAAGCAGGGCCTGCTGTGGTAGGACAAGGGGTGATGGGGTTGAAAGTAAAAAGGGACAAGTTAGACTAGGTAGAAGGAAGAAATTGTTTTTTCACCGAAGGTGGTTAGATCCTGTCCCAGGCTGCCCAGAGAGGTGGGAGATGTCCCATCCCTGGAACCATTTCAGCTCAGGTTCGCTGGGGCTGTGAGCAACCTGCTGTAGCTGCAGATGTCCCTGCTGACTACGTGGAGGGTTGGACTAGATGAGCTAGATGACCTTGAAAGGTCCCTTCCCAACCAAACTATTCCATGATTCTATGCCCTGGGCGCCCAATTTGTTTAAGAGTATTTGCAGAATTATTCTCTAATCCAATACCCTGTATCAAGAATTTGAATGTTTTCTCCTAAGACACCCAAACCAACCCACCCTTTGCCTGAGTGACAGTTTACTTATCCAGCTTTTTCTTCTTTTCATTCTAAACTGCTTCTTTGACTCGACCAGATCTAAGAGACAGAACAGTGACAAACTCCAGTCACAACCAAGAGGTGCATTATCATGGCTTCCCTGAGCTGCTGCCCAGTAACCAAAGCCAGGGTTGGCTTTGGCTTAGACAAGCCAACCCTTTGAAGCACAGTCTGTTTCTCAGTGATTGCAAATACAGAAGAGTTTGCAACCTACATTGCATCTTGAAAATTTTACTCCACCAGTATTACACAACCAGCAAAGGAATAATAATATTTTACAGCCAGAGTAGCACAAACCATCAGTTCTAGAAAGGGCAACCATTTTTTACTGAAAAGCAACATGATTTGGTGGTCAGGAGAGCAATGGTTGTCACATGGTCACACATCTCAAGAGCCTGTACAGGAGGAATTTCCCTGCCCTGGAGGAAATGCTTTTGTTAATGAACCACACTGAAGAAATCCCTTGCATGTGAGCAATTGTTACTTGCTGACAGCCTTGACTTTTGTTGTCTTCTCAAACTCCTTAACTGACTTTCCACTGCACTTCAGAGAGGACAAAAAAAACCCCAAGTGAAACCAACATTTCCAGTAAAGCTTTCTGGTGCGTGCTGTGCATACATTCAATGGCTGTCACAAAGTGATTGTTTCACTTTAGGTCAGAGTGCCTAACACCCTCACACATATGAATCAACCACATGCCAGCTATCAAAGATACTGTATTTTAAGAGGTGTGATCTTGCAAGTTGTGCTTGAGCAGGTAACTGGTGGTGATAATTATGACAGCAATCCTAAAATTTATTTACAGACACAGCCTCAAAGCAAACACTGGAAAAGCCTCCCTTTTAAAATGGAAATAAGAGTGGCCATTTTAGACTAACATATGCCAGGGGCCTGGCTGGCACACAGGCATCATGCAACCCCAAGCAAGACTGCCAAAAGAGCAGCTTGGAATGAGAAGAGCAAACCTCTACACACACACACAAGTGTTTTGAATGCACCACTGACACGGGAGCGTTTGGCATCAGCCATCCCTTTGAGGGCCCTAACAAACTGATACACACCCAAAAGCCCACGTTTTGTCAGCCAAAGAGATTTGCCCTCAGCAGGTATCAGGCAGAGAAGCCCAGGCTGGCTCCTCATCTCCTACACAGACCCTGTGGATTCAGCCACCACCAAGCTGGGACTTGTGATCACCTAGAAACCTACCATAGGCAGGCAACTGTGACTCCTAACTGGCTCTGGGTGGCCCAGTACGAGGTGGTACCAGAGAAGAAGCTACCTGAAAGGCAAGTGAAGATATGAGCTCCATCTCATAGTTGGGATGCTGGCAAGGGACCAGTTGCCTGCTCCTAGAGAGTGGTGCAACCACACAGTATGAAACTGGATTTTATTTCCACTGGGGTTTGTTACCAACTGTTAACAGTTGCTGCCATTAAACAAGAGACACCACATGACATGCAGGAGATCACGAGGTTTGCTTCCTGAATGCCAGGTTCAAACAGCTTGACAAGTACATGCACCTCCATGAAATGCAATCCAGAGCACAGCAACTAGCTGGTCAAATGAAGCTTAACTTCTCCAAGGTGAGAGTAGCAGAGCTAACATGATCAAATAGCCACAGAATGAAACAAACTCAAACTCACCCGCAGAGGACACGCACAAGCTTCTACCAGGACAGCTACACTCACACGGGCAAGGACATCACCCAAAAAGTTCTCTGTTGTTTCTATAAACAGAGCAGCCACCACCCACATGAACTCATTCAAACCAACTTGGGGCAATGGAAAGAGCTTTAAGAAACACAAGGGGAAAATCTTCTCACATAAAGGTCTGCAAGTTCAAAGTCCTGCAGGTGACTGAAGAAGACATGCATGGTTGTGGGGTGCTGTTTCCAGGCAGGTATGAAGCACTAGGCAAGCAGCAGTACTTTGCTTCATCTATAGGCATAGGGTACATCAAGGGTTAGGGTGAGCCTGTATTTGTTTTGAGGGATGGTAGGAGAAGAATCCAGCATGGGCATCACAAATCTGCAAAGCCAGGCACAGCGATTCCCCCTCCTGACATCCCAAGTGCTCTATTAAAATACTGTGGAGTAAAAGAACTAATAACACCAAGTATTAGGAAACCTGTGGGACAACTTCTCCTGCCTCCTCTCCATCACCCAGTTCTGCTGCTGAAGAAAGCCAGCCAGAAACACCATGCACAGTAGAACATCCCCTTTCCACCTCTGCCCCTCCAGCACTCTGCCTCTGAGGCCAAGAAAGACTGTCAGGAAATACCACCACATCACCATCCACATCTTTATTGCCATGGACCACTCAAAACATGTAGCAGAAGAGCTGCAAAACAAGTAACTGATTTCACTAGAAAATAAATGGAAGGCCAAGTTTAAATTGCAGCACATTGATTAGCTACAGCCTAGCCCACCCTAAGGACCATCAGCCCTTCACTCTCGCTCATGAGCTGAGCCCAAACGTGTGTTTAACTCATGCATCTTCTTGAGAGAAGCATCCTTCATCAGACATGATGAATTGTCTGGCTGTGGTCTGCTCTAGTGGTTAATGACTGTTAAAGATGTGATTAAGCTCCTTTTTATGTCACTAACTTCTCATTTGTGTCTCTTCTGTCGCTATTCCCAAGAACTTGGTAGCCTCTCCCCTTCCAATTATTTACATACACTGGGAGATGTTTGCCTACTTTTTTTTGCTAAACTGAAACTACTATTTTTGCTTGCTGGTATTTTATTCAGAACTAATATCATTTTGAGTGCTGGTTATTTTTTTGGCATGTTCTTAAATACTGCAGATCATTAACAATCTGGATTGTAAAAACATCTACCAAGAGAAAAGTCAGCAGAGAACAGGCACATTTCCTAGCATTACCACTTCACCTCTTCTCCTTGCCTTGCCTTCCAAGGCCTTTCAGATAAAATACACAACATTTCTAGTGATGACTGGAAGAGAAGCTCAGCTAGCAACCCAGCAGTTGAGGGGAGTGGGGTCATGGAGGCAGGATATCCACACAGCAGGGACAAATAGTCCTTCCTGCATCTCACGTACCAGTGACCGGTAGCAAACTGGTTTTCTAACCAGCAGAGCTGACATCTGCCCTTTGGAAAGCAAAGTCATAAAGGCAGCAGACTGATACCTCTGTGTCATGTGCACAGAGCCCAGACCCAGCTCACTAATCCACTATAAATTGACCTAATCCACAGTAAGTTTAATGAGGAGTGAGTCTGTGCCCAGTGTAGGGTTTTTAAATGGGGGGGAAAAAAGCAATAAAAGAACCAGCTGAAGGCAGCTTATTTCTAGCTCTTGCCTTTGAAAGTCTAACCCAGTTTTGCCTGTGTGTGCTGTCACCTTTCCTGGGAATGAAGGTGTTCCCTGTTAGCTGGGTCTGCCCTGGAGTCACAACTGCTTTGCAAACCAAGACAAGGTTCAACCATTGGGCTATTCTCCATCCAGCAGTTTGGCTTTCCACCCCAGCCTCCAGACTGAGAAGCTGGACTGTATGTGCTGGCTGAACCAGCCCCTGCTGAGAAAGACAACCAAAATCTATTAGCAAGCACTGGGCTTCAGATGCATCTGCTCAGATGCTTCCTCCCCAGAGAAGGGTGGCCTGGTTTTAGGCAAAGCACTTGGCTGCAGAACCCAAAGAGAAATTGCTGTCGTCCCGCCGAGGACGGAGCATTTTCTGCACCACACCCTCTAATTCACAGAGCTCTTTCAACAGACCACAGCCACAGAGCCCTGCCAGCCCATCCCAACAGATCCCACAGAATTCCCCAGGAAAACAAATATCTGCTTACCAATAAATAAGGGAAAGCAAAACCCCCAGCAAACACCTCCCCAACTAAAATTAAAGCAAACTGTTGTCATCTCCCTCCCCATGGCTCTCATGCCAGTGAAAATACCCTGTGAACTTGACTAGTCAGGGCTATTGCAGAGAGGAAAGTCCCTCCAGATAGCAAATCAGCTTCTCTGGCTTCAGTTCAGGACATTTTATTCCAACACTAGAGAGAAATTATTACAGGGAAGTTAACTCACTCGGGTTATCTGGACAGGCTGCCAGCATCAACTAACACAAAACTTCTGTGCTACTTCATGTCTGTGGAAAGAGCCTGCTACCCCCATTCCATCTCTTACAGCTGGGATACTTCAGAGCAGCCACTTTCGAAGGGGAACTGCTCTGCTACCACAAGCACAGAATTAAGTACAAACACTAACCCTTTAGATTCTGCCCAAGCATAGTGCAAGGGCTTCCCCTGCAGAGGATTCCAACCTAACTTTGCTTTCTCTCTCCCCAGTCTCATTTATTTATTTATTCTAAATATCACCAGTCACCCTCTCCTCTGGAAACCTCTCCTATGTCCTGGCTCACTAAAGATCCATCGCTCTGGGGCAGGAATGATAGATATCATTAGTCTTGCATAGCTTCAGGAAATGGCAGCTGAAAGATTTCATGCTGAACATACTTCACAGTTTGAAAGAAGCCCACAAGGAAAATCTGTCAGAGCACCTCAATTGCTTGTTTTCTTTGCAAACTGCAAAATAAACTTTGTCCTGACAGAAGGAGGACTTCCCAGCTCTGTCTTCCACAAATAAGACAAACTCACTCCCTCATGGGCATCCATGTGGCATCGAGCAAGGCTCCCCTTTTAGCTGGAGATTCTGCTGCACCTTACAGAGGATGCTTTTGGAGGGCTACAAGTGCACACACACAGACCTGTTTCACCACTACTCATCTTTCCCAACTAGCTTTAAATGGAAGTCACAGCAGCAGAATTGCACCACTCATTTCAGGAAGAGCTCTTACAACCTACATGTTCTCCTACTGCAACATCCCCTATGAAAATCCCTGAATCCCAGCATGGTGGGGGTTGAAAGGGACCTCTGGGGATCATCTAAGTGCAACCTCCCTGCTAAAGCAGGGGCACCCACAGCAGCAGGTTGCCCAGGATCACCTCCAGCTGGGCTTGGGATCTCTCCACACAAGGAGACTCCACCACCTCTCTGGGCAGCCTGGGCCAGGGCTCTGCACCCTCACACCAAACAAGTTTCTCCTCCTGCTCAGCTGGAACCTCTTGGCTTCCAGTTTGTGCCCAGTGCCCCTTGGGCTGTCCCTGGGCACCACTGAGCAGAGTCTGGCCCCAGCCTCTTGCCCAGCATTGATGAAATCCCTTCTCAGTTTGCTCTTCTTCAGGCTAAAACGTTAATGCAATTGAAAACCATTTCACAAAGCAAAAAGCAAGAACGGACCTCACAGAGATCTGGGTCTCCTTGTGCCCTTCCAGAGCCAGTCCAAAATCTCCAAGAGAGTGAAGAGACATAGGAAGCTCACCTGGAGGTGAAGGCACATAGAGGGAAGGACAAGTAGAAGAGTAGCTGTTGGGTTTGGGGTTGAAATTCCCCCAGAATGGAGCAGATGGCCTCCAAAGCGTAGGAGACTCAGGGGCCTGACCTGCTTTCAGCACAGAGCCTTATTTGGGTTCCTCCTGCATACAAGTGGGAGCAGGCACCCGCCAGGTCACTCAGCTAATCTGTGCAAGGCTCCTGCATGGCAGGAGCATGAATCCCACTTCCTTACCAAACCAAGGAGCTCTGTGGAGGTGTGAGAAACAAGGAAGTCTGCAGACTCCCCAAAAGAGAGAGAGAGGGAGAGAGAGAGGAAGGGGGGGTGGGAAAAGTGAAAAAAAGTGTAAGATCATCTTGAGAGACAGAGGAATTAAAGAAAACCATAGCAACAAGTCAGTCCACCTACCCAAACCACCCACCCACCACCAGTTTCATTTGCTGACGCACTTCAAAAACAAGCTGGCTCCTACCCGCTCTGGAAGGTGAGCAAGCCCTGAGAGCTCATTAAATTCCCTTCTCAGCTACTCTTGTATGCCTGCAGCTAGTGAGCAAGTGGGATATAAATAGAAGTTATATAACATGGCTTTGTTGATTGCTGTGCTTACCAAAAAGAAAAAAAAATAAAAAAGAAGCAGCATGACCTTGTTTTTCTGTCTAGCTTGCCTCTGCCTGCTCCTGGAGGACTTTAATCCTGCTAGGGATCATCTTAAAAAGTTTCTCTTGGACCTGGATCCCATGCAGAAGAGTAAGGAAAATAAGCAGTTTACATCCCTGCTCTTCACATGAGCAGGATCACACCTAAATGTCAAGAGGATTGCCACATGGTACCCAACAGACACGAACCAAGGCTACCAAGACTAGAGGACGAGCAACACAGCTAAACCCTGATGTAGCACCTCTCCTGCTGTTTTCTGGCACAGTCACACAGATGGGCACCTCAAAATCAGAGCAGAAAATCTCCCTTTGGGCAAAGAGGCTGAAGGATGCTATGACACAGGAACATTGACAGCCCCGATGCACTTCAGAGAGTTCTATCAGCTGCAGCTCAAGTAGAAAGGCTTGGTGCTATCCTTGCAATCTCACCTCATCCAGCCCGTTCTCAATCTCACCCCTGCATCTTTTTGCCCCAGTAAAAATGAAATCATCTCTGCAGGAATGAGTCCTTGCAGCTTCCGGCTCTGTCTCTCAGTGCATTCTTAGGGTTGTCTGTGTTTAACATGGTGGTACCTCCTGGCTCAGGGAGATTGAGACTTTGCTGGGTTAAACACATTCAAACACAACTGAAAGAGGCAGCATGCTCCTGGGGCCTTGCCATCTTGAGTCTCCTCACGTGCTGCAGACCAACAGAGCATCAGGATGTGGAGCTCCTCAGTGCTGACTTCATTAGGAGTGCAGGCTCAGTGCCTTGTGTCGGAGGTAACTGTGCTGTGACAGAAGGGCTGTGTTTGCAGCGTCTCCCACAGAAGGGCAAGATCACTGCCCACAGCTGAACCTTCATGTAGCTCCTTAGCAATACTCTCCTTTGCTTTTTAATAGCATGTTCTGAAGTGACAGTCAGAATGTAAAAAAAAAAAAAAAAATATTGGATTTTAACTTGAGAAAAACCTCATTAAAATGGTGACAGACATAAGTGATGATTATTTACTACATGCCAATAGCTTGCTGGTTTGGCACTAGTGCCCTGAACAGCTATTATTAAAGCAACAGAAAAATGACATAGCAAAAAATTCTGCCCCTTAGCAACAAACAATAGAAATTAAGAGACTTTTCTTACCAACAACTAAAAGTTCTCAGGTGCTACTTAGACAAAGATCTCCTAGTCTCTGAAGCATTTACCATCAGGTATGATTTTGTGTGCTTGCAGATACCTGCGACTTGCCAATGCTCCAAGTAGTAAATCTGCTTTAAAAAGTCCAGAGCACAATCCCCAAAGCACTATCATGTCACTAAGTCCACATTTTCTACCACCAATACTTTTGTAACCTTTCATTAAGTTTTCTCCCAGTTTTGAAGGGCAATTGCAGTCACTGAGAAAAAGAAACTAAGTGTTCTGGCAAGTGAATAGGACAGGACATATTTAGGCCAAGGGGGAAAATGAAGAAATTAAAGCAGGTTGACTGGCTAGTTCCAGCTCTATCACTGCTGATCTTTTTAGTGTCACTTATCCTTCCATTTTGTCCCAGTATCTCACAGCCAGGCTGAAGGACACAGATCTGCCTCAAAGTTTCTGCTCCCTCAAAGCCAAGGGCTGGGGCAGAGGGCCCAGAAGCAAGCCTCATCTCCTCACCTGCCCAGAAACAAGAACTGGATAGCTCTGGATTCAATTGTACATCAATTCTACAGTTATTTAATGAGTACTGATCACCTCTGGTGAGTCTGAGGCACTCAGTTCAGCAAAGGAGACCACAATTAGGTGGCTACATAACCTTTAAATGTCCCAGCCCGAAACTTTCTATGATTCAGTTCACCTGCTGCTGGAGTTCTCTTACTGGTGGCAATGCATGAGGAGAAGTGTTGCCTAAGTCCAAGTCTGTGTATGATGCAAGACAGAGCTGGAGACAGGAGAGTTGTGTTAGTCCAGCTTTTGACCTAAATCAGAACCTCCTACTAAACAAGATCAGTGAAGAGCTGGTCACCATGATTTCTGTTGCCTCACTTGTTCAGAGCTCCTTGTGGTACTTCTGCAAGGGGTGGCATGGTACTATGAGGCCACAGCTCCTAACTAATGAGCACTCAAAGGAGGGAACACCAAATGGACTGCTCCTCTTTGCAGGCTGAAGAGCTCTGCAAGTTAAAGCAACTCAGAGGCACACGCCTTTTTGTACAGTCACACCTCAAAGGAGCCTCAATGTACTTGGTGAGCTCCAAAGCTCAGCTCAGCATGACACTGATTTGCTCTTACCATGCCATGATGGAAACAGAACTCTTTGATCTACCACCACAGGCTCCTCATAACTATCTTGAGTCGTGGTGGTCCCTAATCCTCATGCCACACTCAACTGGAGACACGTACAGCAGATGCCACCAACATCCTCTGTGCACGAGCACTGACTCTGCTCAGAGGTCTTAAAGCTAGAAACAAATCCCTCTTCCTTCCTAAAAATTAACCACCTTTTCTTTGGATGCTGATTTCCATCACCTCATCCTCTGTGTCTGCAGCCCACCTTGGGAAGAGCTGTGGCTGAAGATGGGAAGGTGGCACCAAAGGGGTTGTTCTGCATCTACTTCAAGGGTAGCGCTTAAAAAATGCCTGAAACAAAGCTAATGGCATCGACTTCATTCTGCCTTCCCTTGCTGACAACACCAAGCTGTGCACATGGGTAACCTGTCACACAACCCAACTTTTGAGAAGATCCCTAACTAAAGGAGCAGACCAAGTCTCCAAGGAGAGGCAGTTACCTAAGGGATTTGACTTGCCATTAACTTCCACTGACCAAGGAAACCCAAAACTCCACGGAGATGAGGCCGAGTGACAGTGCCTCTAACTTGGATTTAGCAGACGAGAGACAAGCACTACAGGGGAAGCCCTCAGCTACCTCCTCCACTGACATTCACTTACAAGGGTTGCTTTAACAGAGGACAAAGTTGCCATGTTGCAGCACATAGACCAAGCTTCCACCTCTTCCAGTGGAGATGTAGCTCCTCATGCAGCGTAAGAGCAACAGCACCTAAGCACACAAGCCCTGGCAAAGCCATCCTGGGGGGAACGGGTGCCACGTGCTGGCTGGCAGCACCCTGGGTGAGGGTATGTTCACCCCTTCTCATTGGGAGGGGAGCGTGGGGCCAGTAGGGCATCCCTCCCCAGGGCTGCTCTGTGCAGAAGAGCTGACACCAGCTCTCTGGAGGAGGATGCTGAGGGTTATATAAATTAATGAAGGGCTTTATGTAATTGTCAGCTGAGTGAGCTGCAGCCTTTGGCAAGTTCATTTGCTGTCCAGTTTCGACCCTGCGGTTCCACCTCCGCTGCTGCTCTCCTTACAAGGGAGGACAGGCTTCCCACCCAACAGCAGAGCTCCTGCTGAGCAGAGTGACGAGCTCACCAGACACAGCCACGAGGCTTTCATCACCATCTCTGCTACCAAAGAACCTGACAGTGTTTCTAAGTGAATTCCAAAAAGCTGAACCCAAAAGAGTTTCCATCCAGAGAGCTCTAAGTGGGCAAAGACACAGAATCCCAGAATCCCAGCATGGTGGGGGTTGGAAGGGACCTCTGGGGATCATCCAGTCCAACCCCCCTGCTTTACCCACAGCAGGGTGCCCAGGATCACCTCCAGCTGCCTTGGGAATCTCTCCACAGAAGGAGACTCCACAACCTCTCTGAGCAGCCTGGGCCAGGTCTCTAGCATCCTCACAGCATAGAGGTTTTTCCTCCTGCTCAGGTGGAAAGACCTCTGTGGTCCTTCTCCCAGAACAGTTTATCACATGCATGTTCACCCTCCAGCAAAAGCCAACAGCATGGGACTCAGGGCCATACATTACCAGCTTAGCCTCTTTCCTAACATAACACAGAGGATTTTTCTTGCCCTGCTTCTCCCTCATATTAATTTTCTTAACAATACAATAAAAATCACTCCTGCCAATTAGAATTAGGAACATTTGTAGATTGGGTTTTCTGCTAGAGTTGGCAACCACCTACTTTGCCCAGCCTTAATACTGGCCTTGCACAGATCTAATGAAACAGCAACACCTATTCCACTTATCCCTTCCCAACACCATGGAGAATCTGTTCTTCCAGTGAAGCTGATGGGAGTTACCTGGGAACTCCCATTATTAACCACACACTACAATCATCATGTGCAAGCCCCTGTCTGTCAGTACAAACCTTTTGCCTAACTTCAGGCTGAACTTCATTTCCCGTGTGAAAACCTGGAGCTAAGAAAAGGCCATGCAGGGGTGACACATTTCTGGCTTGGCTGCCAAAAAAAAAAAAGCTGGTTTACATAACCTGTCCCTATCTCACCAGTTTCCTACTCAAAAAGGTCTGTGGATAGAAGCAAGTTAAGTTCAGTAAACATTATTCAGACTGAGCAGAGAATGGACTCGTTCAGAATGCTACAAATCAAGAGCTGCTGCTGCTGCTAACCAGAAAAAGAGTGAAATGAAGACAGAGTGTGTTAGAGCTCACAGACAGACCTGGCCAATTTGGCTACATCTCCTTTCAGAATGACAAATGTATCTGCTGCAAAATGAACACAGTTATTAGTGCAGAGACTGAAGATGACTCTTCTAGAGGCAGTTACTGGAAACTGCTGCAGAACTTCAGAAAAATCCAACCTACCTAATCTGCAAAGCTTACCCAAAGAACCTTCAGATTAGAGAAAGATCAGGATAAAAGAGCAGAGAAGCCATTGGGCTTATTTTCATTAAGTTTCTGCATCTGGTTTCTGCAAGCAGGTAAATTTTGCAGCATGTTTTGTAAAGACACAATCTTGCCAAGCAGCAGAGCATCCCCTTGCTGCCCTCAGTGAATCTTTACTGTGCTGTAGCTGAAGATTGCTTTAGAAAACCTCTTGGATTTGAAGCTGGGTAGACTAGTGTAAAGCTAGGGCTCCCAAAGAGCTGGGCTTCACCCAGAGCCTTCTGCATTTTCTGGGTGAACAGATGTTTCCTCTTCCTAGGTGAAGACAGCAAAGCCCAATTTATCATCTTGGGACATACCAGTTTAACTTGGCCATGATTCAGCAAATACTCAGAGATCAGACCTGAAAGGGTGAGTTTACTGAGGAGTAAGCCTCCACCTTCACTCTGATGCACCAGCCTTGAGCCAGCTGTTCTCCTCCAAGTTAAGCTTTGTGGTTGGTTTTTCCCTTCAAGTTTTACATACTTGGCTTTCATGACTAAAATACTACTGCAAGATCAGAGCACTGAGTATAGGCTGCTCTTGACTGACATTGTAGTAGTCTCCAAGGCCCTGACTGTGCTACAGCCAGTGCGAGTAAAGCAAGGCAGCAGTGAACTCCCTACCTAGCACCAGGAGATTAAACATCTCCTGGCTGAAGCTAGAACAGAACTAATTCTGTGCAGGGATTGGACTTCTCAGCTCAGTCTCTTCTCAGGGAGGTACTTGCTGCAGCTCACAGCATGTTCTCCCACACAGGCTCTGCTGCTAGCAGGGACAACACCTGATGGGGACACCTCCTGCCAAGGCTGGGGCTGCACAAAGCCTCTGCCTTACACTTGCTCCTCTGCACACCAAGGCCACTGCTCCAGCTTGTGTCCCACCTGGGGCTGCAGGGAGTCAGAGGTGGCAACTGCAGGGAGGAGGGGACAGGAGAGGTGACCCTGAACTGACCAGCAAGGGATTCCATCCAGGGATGTCACCTTCAGGAGAAAGCTGAGGGATCAGGAGGGTCAAGCCTCTTCTTCACTGGCCAATGTCTGAGGAGGTCTCTTGTCTTTCTGCCTTCATTCCAGAATCCAAATCCTGAATCTGGTTTCCAGTTCCAGCCTGGGACTTCCCCAGTGCTGCCACAGCATCAGTGCTGCCAGTGATGTCATTGACAGCAGGGGACTGGGTTTGATACTGGTTTGTAGATATTTGATTGTTATTATTTTCATTCAAGCTGTTTTAGTTCTCTCTCCCAACCCATCAGTCTCTCTCACATATTCCCTCGGGAAGGCAGAGGGGTTCAGAGAGAGCATCTGGCATTTGTCTGGTGCCCAGCCCAGCCCTGACCCTTGACAAACCAACACAGAGCTAAGTCAGGAAGCATCTCTATGCACTGATAAATCTTCCTATCTGCCATCAGGCCCCGGGACTGCTATAGCACAGAACAGCCACATTACAACCGCTCCACAGGACATATTCAATAGTCTCATCAGGGCTTTGCATGCATGAGTAAGAGCTGCTGGGTGTGTCTGAGCCCTCAGAGTGTACAGCATTAGCTGTAGGCATCCCAAGTCATTTGGCTCCCAAAACATTCTGTACCCAGCAGCAGCCTGCAGCAGAGCTCCCTCCTAGCCTTTTGCTGCTGCACGAGCACATCCACACACAAGCACCAAGTCAGCCCTGGCTGTCCAGAACGTTCTCTAAAGGTAAAGACAACCACCAAAGCATGTCATCCTGAGTGGGGAAGGACAGAAAATAGTCACTCTGGTTTGTGGAAGTAACATCTACAAAGGCAGGAGTGGAAGAAAAACTGGCAGGACTGTAAGGTGTGGATGCGAGAGCATGATGGCATTCGCTAGGAGCATCAACAGCTCATTCCTAACTGCAGTTATTTTGTCCCTTCTTGATGAAATATCTCCCTTTTGGGGGAAGAAAGTGCCTTTGGAGATGGATCACAGATTTATTTCCCTGTTTTTGACTAGCCAGGCTAAGGAACATGCTTCCAGCACCAGTGTGCACTCTCCCCCAGTCCATCAGCACAGGCAAAGGATCTCTCCACATCAGGCCGCTGCAGAATTCATGCCTCCTTCCAGCATGACAGCGTGAGGTTACCCAAGGCTCCCTGAGAGCTGGGAAGGTGAAAGCTCAGTGTCCTTTACATTGGAAAGGAGCAGGACATTTCAAGGAGTGACTCTCCCCAAGCAATATTAATCCTGCCATTGCAGTTTAAGGGGACATTGGATTTCAAATGCTCAGTTCCCACTTTGGTTTTGTTTGGGTTTTTTTTTGCAAAGAACTTTCACTCTAGAACATACACACATGTTAGAAAAGGGATTGGTTACAGAGAATAAAAGAGCCCAAAAATGTTCCCTCTCCTCTCAAGGGAAGTCTGCAAAAACACAAGAGGTGCTCCTGTAGAGATCTAGTGCATGTTTTAACCATGACAATCAATTATAGCTAATCACGATTCAGCCTTGTGGCACTTAATCAAATCCCACCACGAGCTGCTACCCAGAGGACAGAGCTGGTCTTCTGCACATCTCTGGTCAGGTTTGAGCCAGACCTTTCCTCTAAGATCAAATCTGTTCTCACTGGCAGGCTGGTTTTCCACCAGATCAACCACACCGGGAACAGTGGGCTGCACCTACAGGATTTCTTTTGTTCCCTTTGCCCAAGCTCTTCCAAAAGTGCTAGTGTGATTTATCTTTAAGTCCCTACAGAAATGTTCCTAATGAGGATGCAGCACACATGGCATGAAATTGTAAAGCTAAATCTGTGTGTGTATATCACACATTTGGATGTATCACTTCTGAGTGAAAGAACAATCTGGAAAATTGACCTGCTTCAAGAAACCACCGATAGTTTTGTTCAGACATGAGGAACACCTTGCAGTGGGGTAGGAAAAGGCTCTCAGGAACAGCTACACACAAAGCCCACTGTCCAAGGCTGAAACAGCCTCTTTGCAAAGAGAACACACACAAGGTCAAAAGAATAAGATATGGTATGTTCAATAATCTCTGTAGGCATGTTTTGCCACAATAAGGTTTTACTTTGAAAGGAAATTGTACAAGTTAGTTGGGGTGCGTTCATCAAAATCCATCACCAGGAGCAATTCTCCTTGAGGGAAACCCAAACCTTCCTTAAAGCACAGCAAGGAAGGGCAGCAGGAGTACAGGAGAACTGTGCTGGTCTGGAGCTTACTGGTTTAAGTTCCAGTCTGAAATCTTACAGCTAGTTGTAAAAGTCTCTGAGCATGTTGCAGCTGTTTCAACTTACTCACAGAAGTAGTGACAATGACCTCACACAAATGACAAAGCTGCTTTGTTATCCATTCCTCTCTACTGCCCTGGGAAACACCTCAATTACCCAGTGCCCATGCAAACATTTAAGAAGTTAACTTTGGCATGGCAGACACTGATTTTTTTTTTTTTCTTAATTGCAGGTCAAAGATCATTTAGTCATTTCCCCTCCCATCTCCTTAACCTCCTCAAGCTTCCTGGATTTCATAAACACATTTCCCTTCCCAGCATGTTTTAGTCAGAAGCCTGAAGTTTTCCATTTCCCTACCTGTATGGTAGTGTTCCCACCTTCCAGAAGGGCAATGGCTAGGAGGATGCTCTCATGGAAGACTCTGTCACTGGTGGCATTCATGATGAGATCTATGACCAGGTTGGATGCACCTTCTTTATCCAGATGACACTGGACATCTGCCAAACTCATCTCCCCTCGGCTCATTGAACTCGATACGGAGCTTCCTCCTAACGAAGGGGAACGTGAGAAACAGTCTGAGATACAAACCTCAGCACCCTACAGTGATGGCATCTATCTTCTGGTTTCAATTATTGACCTCTCCTGAATGATGCACACACTTTATTAAGAGTGATGAACTTAGCTCCCAGCATTTCTGCAAGAAAGAGCTTGTAGCTTAAAAGCATATATCAGGCATGCTGGAACTGGGCACTTAACGTGGCTTTAACGTGGGGGAGTCTGCAGGAGGTGGGGTCCTGAGGGAGAACAACCTGAGCTGCTGATGGGGAATGGTCACTACTGCTGCTGCTGCTGCCTTCACCAGCAGCAGAAAAAAAGGAAGAGGGCTGGTATGTTGGAAGAGGACTCTGGAAACAGTGTGGATAGGGGGATACAAAGAGAGGTAGAGGCTCTACAGGAGCAGAGAGGGGAAGGAGAAAAGGGGAGGCAAATTCCAGAGGATGGCAAAGCCAACGTTATGCTTTTGTGCAACTACAGAGCCATGAATGTCACAGATGAACACAGCAAATGACAAGTAAGCAGAAGTTGGTTGAAGAGGCAGGAAGAACTGAAGCAAAATGCTCTAGAAAGCAGAAGAGTATGGCAGTAGGCAGCACGAAACAAGAACTAATGAAAGATGTATCAAATAGGGGGGGAAATAGAGGGGCTTGGGGATATTTCTGTTTCTAATCAGGTCTGTTTTCAACAGCACCATCCACTGTCTTTACTGTGAAGAGGCAAAACCCACTGAACTGTGTTTTGACAAAATGTGCTTGACATTCCTGACTGTTCTAGCAATGGTCAATAAACTGCACTTGCTAACTGACTTCAAACTGCATTTCTGTTCATCCTACCCTGCAACCTCTCTGTGATACAATGAAATGCATTTGTTTCAGATATGATCACAAACCAGCAGCCTCATGAGCATGTTTCCCAAATACTACTGAAAATATGACAGGGATCAGGTTTCCTAAGTACATTCATTCCAAGTAAAGTCACAAAACACAAGCCAGCCCAAGACAGTCTCTGAGAACTGTGAAAAGCTCTGCCTGCTCCACTTTAAAGTACTTTTTCAAATGCACTCAGAAGAACACCACTCCTCTTATGTGCATAAGGAAAAAGCAGTTGGCAAGATTAGGGACAGGAGAGCAATGCTGAGCTCAACCTAAAGTGGACTCCCTCAAGGAGAGCTGAAACACAGAGCTTCTAAAGCCAGGAGACACGTGCAAGCAGAACTCCTTCCCCATCCATGTGGATGGGTTCTTCTTTTTGGGGATTTCATAAAACAGAACAGTGGAGGGAGGGGAAACAAACCTATTTCATCTGTAAGATACTGGTTTGTCAGGCAGACACAGACACACAGCATCTGACAGAGAAGATCACAGTGGTGAGCAGGAGCATGTCCTACCTCCTGCTCCAGCTTTGCTGGCTCCTCCAGCAGACAAGGGGCCGTTGCCGAAGGTGGTGAGGCTCTCTCGCCGTCCCGCGGGTCTCACGTTCCCGTAGTAACGGTTGACCAAGACTTGCCTGAGTGCCTCACCCTTGATTCAAAGAGGATAATGAAATCATGATGTGAGCTTAATGAAGAAACAAACTACCACTATTCATTACTAAAGGTATTGCTGTTATCGTTAGCCTACTTGGAGTGAGGGAGGGGGAACAGAAACCCTGGAGATTTGGGAGCATCCCCTGATGTACTCAGACAGGCTGTGACACCAGAGGGGTCTCAAATAAGATTCTGGGTTCCCAGAAACAGGTACAGTTCAGAATCTGTGTACAGGCTTCTGGAAAGATTTAATTCCCAAAGAACTGGGGTTTTTAATTAAGATCTAGTGTCTCAGTCTTAAGCGTAAAACAATTGCATCTGTAGAGCACCAACACAAAAAGAAGAGGAAGATTAGAGAAAGAGGAATATTAGAAGTGGTTTTGTGAGTGAGCAAATCTCATCTTCCCAAACCTATCCTATTTGGCCCTTTCAATGGCAGAGGGACACACTCTCTTCTGCCCTCCATCAGCAGCTGATGTGACCTAACACTGTCAGCCGCCGCCGCCGCCGAGCGAGCGGAAACCCAAGCGATCCCTGCTGCATCCCAGCTCTTTGTTCCCCACGGCCCTGCTGGCAGCTGGCCCAGCCGCCCGGTCACGCTGGCAGTCAGCATCTGAGCACATGAGCCTGTGGACACCGCGGGACACCAGTCCTCAGATAACCCCTGCCACCCCGGGGGGGGAGCACCTGGCACGTCCCCACGGAGCACGTGCCGCTGCCGTCAGCGGACACCAGAACATCTCCCAGGTGGAAGGTTAACCTGCAGACCCTGTGCTGCAACCACTTCAGTCTTGATAGGAATTCCCACTCCTTCAGAGCTGCATGAAAGCTGCCAGCAATGGACAGACACCAACTCCACAGCTGGAGTCACTGATTTCTTTGTTTTGCTGGTTTGTGTTTAGAAGGTCTTCGTGCAAAAAGGGTGATTATTTTAACTGGGAGCTACTGCTTTGCAACAGCAGAGTGCTGTGGTGACACCAAGACCACCCTGAGATAGTGTTTGGGAGGAAGAAGGGAGTTTTCTGAGGATTCCAAATAATAAATAAATGAATAAGTCAATCTAGCCAAGACTAATTTCCTATTACAAATCTATCAGGATGAACTACAGTACCTTGAGCTCCGCTCACAAAACAAGTGCTTGACGCTGACCTTTTTGGTTGTACTTCAGAAGAAATCAGCTGCCTGACTACAAAATGTCATTAACTACAAGGCTGAACATGTTAGCTGTCACCCAAGTGAAGCCTGACTTTGTAAGATTTCACAAAAGGCCCTTAAACCACAAAAATAAATGGAAGGTAAATGTGTACTAACTGGCTCACACAACTCCAGCACTGCCACAGCTACACTGTGTGCAATACACCAGAAAGTACCTTAGGGAAATCTTTATATCCCCATGCAATGGAAAGACTAAATCCTGCCTGGAAACAAAGAGTCCTTTACCAAATTTCAGACACTGCTTCCAAAGAGAGAAGCCCAACACCTGCCTGCAGCTGGTCAAGGCTCCCCCTGACTGCTTCTGTCACTGCAACTGCACACATTAAAACTTGCTCCTGTAGATCATTAGTGTGAAAGCTGCAGCAGAGGAGCTCTACTCTCTGGAATCAGATGGGGATGGGGGAAGCAGCATGGAGACAAGATGTAAGATAAACACAAAGAGAGCTTTCCAACCAGCTGCTTTCACAAGTCCCCCAAAAAAAGCAAGTTACTTTGGAAGCAACAGTAGAAGATGATGAGCACTTTTCCAAGGGGCATACGCTTCCCATCACTGCTTGGGCCAAACAGAGAACATGTAGGAGAGGCAAGAGACTCAATTCAAAAGCTCAAGCAAATTCTTATCCCAGAGGAGCTACTGTGACTGGCAGTGACATAAGAGTGTTTATAGTACATGATGTAGTGCTTTAACCATCTTCCTGCTCTCAGTCTGGCAGGTAAGGAAGGCTACGTGACAGAACAAGGCCAAGCCAGAAAAAACCCTTAACTACATCTTCCTTCTACATGTGTACTGAGGAGAAGGGCAGCTTGATATCCATAGGAGCCTTATGCCAAAAATCAAGTTACAATGGAGTTCTCACATTACCTCTTTCCTCTTTTAGACTAGCTATAAAGAAGAAATGTTTTACAGGGAGGGTGGTGAGACCCTGGCCCAGGTTGCCCAGAGAGCTGGGAGATGTCCCATCACAGGAACCATTCCAGGTCAGGCTGTTTGGGGCTCTGAGCAACCTGATCTAGCTGTAGATGTCCCTGCTGAGTGCAGGGGGCTTGGACTAGATGACCTTTAATGGTCCCTTCAAACCCAAAGCAGTCTGTGGTTCTCTTTTGTCAAACTAACTGGCACTTCTCATACTAATTGGCATTTAAAACCAGTAATTTTTACTAATTACTAGAAAGATAACGCACAACCACAAGAACTGCTGTTTAATAAACTCCACCTCCTCCTGAATTCAGAAGGGTAACTAAAGCTCCTGGAGCTGTGTCTAGACTTTCCCCTGGTCCACTGTGGAGCAGAAAGCAACTTCTATTCCATGGTCAAATCACTTGGGGTGAGTGGACAGCCCTCACCAGGAGGTGCTGCTCCAAGGCCAGACCTGCAGCACCTCTATTGACTACAGAAGTAGTGCGGCCAAAACAGGACAGGTAAGCAGAAGACACGGATGGAGGAGCATTTGCTGTCTCTAGCCTGGAACTGTGCTGATGCACAGCTTTGAAGGTTTGGCAACCTGCATTCAGTAGCATTTCAAATTCTAACTGGGAAGAAAAACTTTGTTTCCTACAGAATGATTCAAACCGCCGCGTTAGCTAACGAGTATATGAGTACGTGATCAAAGGAGAGGGGAGAAAAAAATAAGTGGTATTTAAGCAATGTTATAATTAATTCAGCTGCAATGCTTGGCTCCAGAACAGTTCTTTAACCATCATGTTACTGTTGTGCACCACTTTGATGCGTGCAGTATGCAAACAAATATCAGATGTTTGGCGGCGAGAAGAAAAATCAAATATGCTCTGGAGAAAAAAACCCAACAGCGTTTGGGCTCGTCTGCAGCCACCAGCAAGGTAAGCTCAGCTAGGAGCTGATCAACTTTCTTCCAGATGCAACCCACAGCTCAGTTGAAGTGTTATCAAACCTTGTTAGGACCTTTACAACAGAGAACCTTTAGTAATATTTAAGAGGGAAGGAGTTGTAAGTTGCCGCTGCTCTGTTCCCAGCTAAGAGAGCAGAAGAAATTGAGGGATGCATTAAGGATGTTGATGTTGCAGCTTGGCTCTTTAGGAAGGGGGAGGTGTGCCCAAAGCAGCCAAGCCCCACAAAGCACTAATTAGTCTCACTTGGTAATTTTGTGATCACCACCAAAGGGGAGTGCTTTGAAAGGGTGATCAGCCCAGACCAGACCAGGACCTGAGGCTTAATCTGGAGCAGCCAAGCACTTGTTCCTTCCACTGAATCCAAGAGAAGGTGCTCCAGCACCTCGTTCTGTAAGCGTGGCTGATCATTTCAGATGTAAGCAGTTAACCACAGAAGTTTCTCACATGACTTATGCTTCACTGTGCAAAAGGAAAAGGTAGAGGATTAGTTCTGAACGTGCTTGACTGCTGTACATACCCTTCTATGATCCTCCAGTTGCCTCTGTGGTAGACTTTGATCAAGCTCCTGCTGCACGTGCAGAAATTTCATTTTAAAGCAGAAAAACACTCAAGAGACACTAACATCTTTGGACTTATGGAAAATATTAAGGCAAGTCACAGCTGAAAGCAAGGGGGGAGATGAGGAAGATCAACTGGCAAGCTAGCTAAACAGAACATCTGGTCCTCCATTAGCTCCAGCAGCACTTCACCAGTCTGCCCTGCCACCCTCCAGCAGGCCACCATGGCATGCACGTATGCCAAGACATTCTCATGGGTTTCAAGAAACACAAGGTCTGCTTAATTGTACAGTTACCAGGAACACACAGGAGTTGTAAGAACTCAAACCATGCATGCCCATGCTTACATGTACACAGATACACACACACACACACACAAACACCCTGTCCCGCTATACACACGCTGCTGGTGGAAGTGCAGGCGCTTCCATACATCTGACCGTGGTCAACGAAGCTCTTTTGAGACTGTGGAGGGCCTCTGCCAAAACCTGGGGGAATCCCCTTCCAGTGCCAAAGACTTCACTGATTTACTGGATAAAGTCCCTTGGCAGCTGCATGTTTCCAAATCAAATCTTGTTTATTTTATATCAAGTATCTAAAGGAAGTAAGTTTGCAGGAGTGGAGCTTTCATGGCCTAAACCTGAAGCACATTGAGGTTTTGCTGCTTTAAAGCCTTCTAAAAGCATGTAGAACAACCAGTCTATACAGGGACCCATCTTCAACCAGGAGCCATCTCCCAAACATCTCAAAGTCATTCTATGACCACTCAGACTTTCAGATTACATTTAAACACTGTTCCACAAAAATTACAAATACAAGGTCTAAACCACTACACACTCCATTTTCTTCATGATTTCAAAACATATTTATAACCTTCATATTTTTATAGCTCAGAATATCAGCACTGCCCCACATTTACGTGGTTTCAGTTAAGTTTGCACTGATACAGCACCCAGTTGCACAATCTCCAACAAGGCCATCTCCAGATGCTTCACTAAGTTCAAAAGAACTGGAGAGTTCATAAATGCTTATGTCTTCATTTTGGCAACTAATCCACCTGATGTGAACTGATGCTGGAGGACCTCATACAGGAAAGGTGTCTACGTACTCAATTGCTCCTACAACTAGTAACCTTGAAGATGGGAAGTGACCTTTCACAGTTTGTGGATGCCCCATCCCTGGAAGTGGTCAAGGCTAGCTTGGATGAGGCTTTGAGCAACCTGCTCTAATGGAAAATGTCCCTGCCCATGGGCAAGGGGAGTTAGAACTTGATGGTCTTTGAGGTCCCTTCCAATCCCAGCCATTCTGTGATTTCAAATGGGACATCTAGCTGCTCTGGGATTATCATGCTTTCACTAAACTCTTCTGACATCTCCATTTCCTTATAGCCTTTAAAAATGTGAGACAGAAGGAAAATCCAATTCTCTTTCGAGAGCCAGAGAAACACAGTCTCATTTTGCTGAGACAGGAGACTTTCCAGACATTGACTCTTCTAAAAGCTAAAGGGAAATGGCTGAAAAACCTGCACTACCTTGGGACTGGGTAAAACACTTGCCCTTAGGGTTCCTTGCTTTGCCCAGGAAGGTAAATTTGAGACTAGTTTAAATGCTTGAATATCTTTCTAGACTATTGTGCTGAGGCTGTATTGGGTTAAACCACTTCAACAAATCTACTTCTTTTTCACTGTCTAGCACCACACAGGACCACACATTTCACAGGGTTTTTACCAACAAGACACTCCACCAGGACTACTTCAGCACACCAATATTTGCCTGTTGTACAAATATAGGTGGGTGACACACCTCTACAGAGCTTTCCATTTCGGGAGGCTGCGGCAGCTAGTTGAAAGTAAAATGCAGAGAAATTAGTCATTCTTCAAGAATCTTTCATCCCAACAGAAACCTAGTGGTCAACACTTAGGGGAAGGGAGCTAGCCAAGCACTTGACTTCAGCTGAATCATCACAAATGAATTACAGCCATAATTACTGTTTACACCCCCTCCCACCCATCCACCCACTCCCCTTCCTAAAAGGGCTACTTTTTGAGAATGGAGCAGGCACCCTTTGAACATCCCAAACTACTTTGCATGAACACAGGAGGCACAAGCAAAAAGCTTCAGTTGCAGGTGCACACAGGCCTGCGATGCAGAAATGCACTTTGGGGCAGTCTGTTGGGACCATGCCCAGCAGGGAGGAGGAAGAGGAGAGGAGGAAGCCAGGGCTGCATGGCACAGAAAGGCAGCAGCCAATGCTAGGCTAAAAAAACCCAAACCAAATAAATGCTTTAGGTGGATTCTCATCTATAAACATACTTTTCTTGAGAGAAAAGATACAGCACCAAACACCAGCCATGAAGTAACAGGCTTAAGGGTGACAGCTTGTCAAATTTAAAATGCTGATCATCACACTGAAACAGATGAAGATGAGCAACTTTCATCTAGTAGGGCTTAGACATACAACAGAGACCTAAACATTCAAACAAAACTGCCTACTTAATTGTGGGTAAATTGATTTAATTTCTCAGGCACAGACACTAAGAAATAAGATGAGGATGGCACAGCAACACCACATTAAGTCAGCCACTCACTGGCCACGTCTGCCTCCAGGGCACATGAACTAGACAGACAAATCAAGCACAGGCTGGGAGAGCCACCGTGGAATTTTAACCTAGTATCTGCTGCAGTCTAGGAAATGCACAGCAAAGGGAGAGGAAGGACACGAGATCCAGAAGCCAAAACACAGAGAGCTGGAGGAGCGAGCGCTTCCCCCCCGCAGTGCTCTCCGTGGGCAGGGGCTCCTTGGCCAGGAAGAACCCTCTCACGGTTCTCCTCCTAATGGACTTTCCTCCTGGCCAATTCACACAGCCTTTGGTACCCTGTTTCCTTGCATTGTCACCAAGCTTGGAAACTTCACAAGCATGCAAACCACTTCTCTCTTGGTCAAACCGAAGTGGGGAGGATTTAAGCCAGAGGATCAAAAGTTAACAGGAAGAACCTCATTTCTGCAGAGGAACAGAGCGTTCCTGCACAGCCTGCTTTGTACACCCATACTGCTCGTAGGCTGGACACTGGAAAGGCCAAATCAAGTCATCAGGGAGTCTGGGCACATTGTTCTGCATGTAGACACTGTCTGCACAACTTGCTTCAGAGCAACGCAAAAACTCCTCCCTGAAGCAGCCAACAGCAGCAAGGAAACTGTGCATAGGTGCCCTGTAAGGGAAATTGGGTACCTTCCCTCCAGGGGAGAGTGAAGCTGGCAACACAAGGGGGCAAGACTCCCACAAGATAACAAGCTGGACTTGGGATTCCCACTGAAAGCTTCCTTATTCCCAGGCTTATAGCATGACCCCAAATTAAACCAAACAGACGTGTACATTTTGGGGCTGCGAACCAGCACAGACGAAGAATCAGCATGAAATCAGTTTGATCTTTCCAACTTCAAATTGAAGAAGGAAAAAGGACATATTCTAGCTAGCAGATTCCTCTGCCTTCCCACTGCAGCACAGCCAGCATGTATAAATAGATCAGCGTGTTAGAACCAGCCCCACAAACTCATCTCAAGCAAGAGCTGCTGCCCTCGGCGATGCTCCAATGGAGCCTTCCAAATAAGCATGGCCTTCAGCAAGCTTTCAGGAGGAATATCAACTCCAAATATTGACACTGTTATTCTTACAGTCAAAAGGGGCTAAAATAGCAAATAATGATTGGGCTGTAGCTACAGTGCTACACTTTACACTAGCCTGCATGCAGCAACGGTGAAGTACCAGCTTAGGCTTTAGGATAGGGATTGAACTGGGTGGGAGTGTAGAGTGAAGCTAGAATTTTGCTAGATTTTTGGTGGTTCCATACACCTCAACTCTCCTCCTAAGAGAAAAGGGAGTGTTTGAGGGCTGGGCAAGTCTGTGGAATAGTGAGACACTTGACTAACAGCAGCCAGGTGAGTGCTGTGGACACGGTGGCCAGCTTTCAAACTGGAACCTAGTGGGTGGCAGGGTCAGAGTCCAACAGCTTGACTTTTTGTTAACAGTAGTGAAAGTTCCTTTCAAGTTGCTGCACAAAAATCCCCTCTCCCTTTGAAGTTTCCATTCCTGCAAGGCTGGCAAACAAACCACTCATCATTAGCTGTAACAGGAGAAATACAATTTCTTTGACCTGTTGGTGACTGTAATGCTTCTAGCATCCATTTCCCCAACAGAGACTACATGTGTTTCCCAGAATGGTCTTTATCTGACTCAACAGTGGATGCACCCACCTCAGAAACCACCAAAGCAAGTGACAGCTCAAGTGTGAACTCATTACATCTCAACTTATGAGATATGGAAGAGGTTTCAGCCCTTTTCCTTCATGGTTTTGAGGAAGGTATGAAAACTTGACTTTCATTTGCTTTCAAAGCAACCATCAAGATGAAAGTTGTCTAACCCTGTCTTTCACTGACAATTCAAACTACCACCACTGGGGAGAGAAAAGTGGAAATGGTTTGAGGAAATGCAGAAGGATTTTCATTCAGCTTTAAAGCCTCAGAAATTGCTTCTCTCAGTATATTTTTTTTTAAACTCCACTATGTAGTAAACATCCAGAAAACAGAAGCTGAAAAGGCTTGAAATGCATTTAACAGGCAGGTGTAGATTCCAGTTCCCATGGACCTGTCTCCTCCAGCCACAGGCTTCAGCAGAGCAGGATGGAAAACATCTCATATTGTAATGTTACAAAAGAGGTGGGAAACAATCTTAGCTGAAAAGCCAACATGTTTGTGTGAGCACTTCCAAAAACCTGATCCTTTTCTCTTCAGCCTCACCAAACCTTGGAATTTTGACAAACTAACAGACAAAGCAGCACACTTCCAAGCACAAATGTCCTCCACTGTAGGCCATCTCTGAGGTCACAGGATTGAGAGGTCATAAACCTCAGACTGCTGAACTTCCACAGGCTGATGCCATTTTCCAAACTACCTCACATCTCCTTTAGGCCTTTTTCCAAACACCTCTCTAAATCAGAAAGGAAGGTGACCAGCTGGTGCAAGGCAATAGCAAACTGCCACCTGTCCTGGGAGGCCTTCAAGATCAGCACTGAGCATTTTGAAGCAGCTTAGTCAAACTAAATGGATTTGGCTGAGTGGAGAAGCAGTGGTGAGAAATGAGATGCCCTGTACAGGAAGTTGGGTTAAATTAGCAAGTGGTCTCTTCTGATCCTGAAATCTGTGAATTCAGGAACAAATCCAACTCCATGCATATGGCATCTAATTACTGGGGTGGCAGGGGAAGAGATTTGGCATAAAGGAAGAAATAAAAAGGGGAAAAACACCACTAGAGTCACATTAAGCTTCTGATAGCTAGGCTGTACATCCAGATGCAAAGAACTGTAGAGAAGATCTCCTATGGATTGCTCTGAAAACACTGCCCTCTATCTTGGCTCTTGCATGACCATCTCCAGCATCAGCTGGAGTTCAGTCAGGGTCCTGGAAGTCCCTTTCTACTTTTTCCTTCCTTTTCTGACTTTCTCCTTTTTTTCTCTTCCCCCTCACTGAAATACACTTAGTTCTTACTTGAAGGAGACAGAGTAAAAGCACCACCTAGTCTGATCCATGCCAGCAGACTACAGCACACATTATGTTGCTGTCCTTCCTAACTCTTCACCACCACCAGAAAGCTCCACGTAGGTTACCTGCTTGCCAAGTCTCTTTTACAAGGCCAATACCTAGCAGAACTGACAAAACAACTGGATAGTAGATTTCTAGCCTCTCTCTGCAGATGATATGTAGGTGTTTGTCAAAGGCACATTTCACTTGCTATGGAGAAGTTTCAGAGTAGAGGAGAATAACTGGGAAGCAGGAGCACTGAACTACTGCTTTGATAGACTTCCCACCTGAGAGTTCACCATTGAACCTTCAAGGAAGTTGCCAAGTGTATTTTTAGTGATGGAGGATCTCACAGCTGCATAAATTGAAGAGGCAGCAGCAGATGTGGAGCAGCACCTTGTCCTAGCATGGGTCCACAGGCCCAGCTCTCCCAGCCCTCCCAGCAAGCATGGAGGATTTACAGGGGGCAGAGGCAGTCCCCTGGCTCCCACCAGCACGTGATAGAGCAACCACCATATGCTTCTCCCTCCCTCTCCTGGCTGCTGTGGCACACACCCAGAGCTCAGGGATGTGGCTAAGTGTTTTTTCCCCTCCCCTTATCTCAGTGAATTTGCAGAGCCTCTGTGCTGCCAGACGATGAGGTGGGAAGTTTGGCACAAGGGCTGCCAGTGCCTGCACTGAAAGGTCACCTAGATCTGCCTCCAGGAAATGCCTTCCCTCATTTTCCAGAGTTCTCAGTGGAGACAGCATGTTTTCCTTGGGCTGGGGCTTTCCTGGAGTTGAGACCTCAGCCTCTGATATGCCACTGACCTTCACCAGGAGTGCAATAGCTTCTCTTTAAATCCTCAAGGCTTTGGCAACACCTGACTCTGGATAATCTAACTTCACTACACATTCTCCATTAGCAGTTGTAATTAACTAGGAAGATGGTATAACTACTTATTTTTTTTTCTTCTGGGTACAAATAAGTCCAAGCAATGTTCCAGTCTCCTTTTCCAAAGAGCTCACCAGTTCCAGTTTGTGCAACAAAAATTGTCCAAAGATTGCAGGATTTCTGAAGGGGAAAAAAAAATATAAGGCAGCCCACAAAAATTTATGAGTGCCTGCTGCATTTCCTCTGCTTGAGACATAACAAGTGAAGCACTGTCTAAGTGCAAATACACAAGAGAGATTACTCTGGAGAAAACTCTCTTCAAGGACAAGAATTTAGAAGTGTATTTCTCCAGCGTTTAAGAGGTTAATAAATTTTCCAGTTCCAATCAGAAAATGCATATATTTTGCCCCTTACTTAGCCATTGTAGTTTTAGTTTACCACCAGGAAAGAGCACTGAGAAGGTTGCTTCGGTCAACTCCTTTGAACCTGGATTTTCAGTTCCCTTTTCACCTACTTGAAACCTCAAGACCAAAGAGTAAAAGAAAAAAAACAAACCAAAAACCAACCCCCCAACTATACTTGAGTGGGTCTGCAGGTGTATTCTGCTGGGGACCATTTTACCAGCTGCATAAAGAACTGAAGAAAAGTAGAAAACAACAACAACAAAAAGCCAAGGTTTCACTTAATTCAGTTTTTTAACCTCAAATTCTAAAAAGGACTAAATAAAGACATGGGAAACTCCAGGTGCTTACAGAGTTTTGCTGGATTGGGTCATTTTGGTGCTTATTGGCCCCCTGCCCCAGCCCTGGGTGGAGGGGAAGTAGCAGAGCCCTCCCTCTTCACCCTGGAAAAAAAAAAAATCAAACCCAGATCCCCTGGGATGGGATGGGATGGGAGGTCAGAGGAAGCAGCAGCAGCCTCGCAGGCACGGCAGCTCCCGGCACAGGGCCTGGCACGGCTCATCCTGACTGTAAACATCTCCACCACGTTTATTGGCAATTACCACTGAAGGTCACACATCAGCAGCAGGCCTAAATTCCAGGAAAAAAAAAAAAAAAGCAAGCTGTTCTTATGTAACTGCTGCCTGAATGTTGGCAGGTGCCCAGAGGAGCAGCTCACTGCAATGTGGCTGCGAGGGGGGAAATGGAGAGAGGGGGAAAAAAAAGGAAAGTAGGACATCTCCCAGGCACATTGAGCATCCTGAGCATGCCACCTGCAGGTCAGCACGAACAGTTCTTGCCTTTGCAGGCCATAAAATATTGATGTGTTTCTCCAGGATGTGTGTGTTTTAGTGCCCAAGACTCCCACTGCAGGTGGAAACTGGGCCAGCGTGTCCCCTGCCACCTCCAGGGCCCGAGGAGAGCGGATGGGAAGGCGGCGCACACACGCCCCAGCCGGGAGGGAGCTGTGCTGCCTGAGCTGTCCTGGAGCACAGGGAGCCCACGGTGGTGCACACCATCTCAGGGGGAGTTGGGAAGCACCATACAGCTGTATCATGCCTGGACTTGCTGGTGGGTTGAGGATTGAATTCCAAGTAAATGAAGCTGTTGTGGCTAATTACACAGCGTTTAGTTGCTGCTGTTGTGTGAAGATTCACACTTGATGCCACTCGAGAAGAATTTATCTTGGGCCTGAACCTCTTCTCTGAGAGAGCAGCAGAGTGAACAGCTCCATCAAGAACAGGATAACAGCAGCTCCAGCCCAGCAAGGAGTCCATCAAGATAGAATCATCCCAAGGGCTTTTACAGACAACCTGCCAGGTGCCTGCCTTGGGGGGTTCTGCTTTATGACTCAAGACACCCGCACCGAGCCAATGTCAAGCTCACCCTATTGAGCTCTGCAGCTCGAGCCAGGCCTTTCAGGTCCCAGCACCTGCTCGATGCTCCAGGAGAGCTTGAGAAACAGAAACTCAGCCACAAACCAAAAGGCAAGCTCTGAGCACACAACTCCCCCAGATCAGGACAAAACCCAACACAACCATGCTGCAAATAAGGTGCAAAATGCTCTACAGTTTCCCATGGGTTTGGGTTTCCATCAAAACAAATTCTGCTTCTCATCCCTCTTTCAAGGTACCTCTTCTGCTCTCTCTTTTAGTACTGGTGCCACACAGCCCCTGTGCTAAAGGGCTGGGAGCTTTTACAAGCTTACAGGAACCTGAATGTTTGGAAACACTGCAAGGCTATTCTTGTTCTTTGTGTATCCTAATTGCTGTCCCCAGAAGAAAAAAAGCTTTCACACGAATCCTGCCACAACAGCAGATGCTGTGGACTCAGAAAACACAACCCAAACCATCTACAAGAGCTTAAAGATGCTATCACCATATTTCTGCTAGGTCAGATCCCAGTCCTCAGACTATACTGAAGACAAGCAAACACTATACTGCTTCTCCTTGGAAAACTCCAGTTCCTTCCTGTCCCTCCTTTGCAACAAAAAGGGAATTCCCTGGCCCCCCCTCCAAAGACAGCATGTGACCTGGATCAATAGCACTAAGCCCTACCCTACCCCAACCCTTCATTTCCATAGCACTTCTCCAGGGTTGGAGATGCTCCAGCAGCCCCAAGGGCTCAGGCAGGCATCTGCAGGGGTTGCAGATGACCTACAGCACTCAACATCCTTCTGTTCTGTGGGGGATTTCCTACCTTGGAGGTGAATTCCAGCATTATTCACCCAGATAAAAGGGCACTCACTCCCTTTCTTCACTCACAAACATCTTAAGGGCAACCAGAAGGTTGAGTTTCTGTCATGACTGCTGGTAACAAATGCTTGGACCTCCTGGCATTTTTAGTAGCTTTTATTCCTTGGACACACCACTCACTGAAATTGCCTTGCAATAAGCAACTAAGATGTATAAATCAACCTAAGGTATACAATTACATAAATATTATGAAACCATGTCATAAAATAGTTACTTTAATAGCTTTACCCTGAGGGAATAAGGAGCATTTGAGCTGGTTAGAAAAATCAAGTTGTGCACAGTTCAACAGAAGAGGAAGTTAATAATTCTTACTAATAATGGAGGAGATTTCTGTATTCTTTGCCCTAAATGCAATTTCCAGGGTTGACAAGAGGGGAAAAAAAACCCAAATGAAACCCCAGGATTTCCTTTGAGACCTGTCTGTGGTTCAAGCTCTGTCCAAACCCTTTCCTATAAGCAGCCAGTGCTCTCTGCTGATGGTTATAAACACACCTGCTCCCCCCTCCCCCCCATCCCCAGAATTGCTCCATCAGGAGCAATAAAGTTTCTCCTTTGCAGCCTCCAGACCAGATCCTAAATTGCTCCACACACTCTGACTGATTTATTGCAGGAAAGACAGCACACTACAGCCAGAAACTGAAGGGGAAAGTTCCATATGATGATTTACTTTGCAATTAAACAATTCAGGTTTCTGTCTGAAGTGTCTCCAAGGTAAAATTACATATACACATGCTATTCTGGGAAGCTGCAGCACCACACAGGATCTAAGGGGTCTAGAGCCAGACAGAAACATTCACGTGCTACAGATTAACTTCAAAACAGTGCACAGTGATGGTGTGTACTCACCAGGTAAGAGGGGAAAAAAATCTTGGGTTTATAAAAAAAAAAAAGAAGAGAAAGAGAAAATAGAAGTTAGACACCACAGCACCTCTGGAACTATGCAATGCTAGAAGTTAGGTGTGAAGCTTGGAGATGCACCTCAGATATCTCATGCTAGCACATGTCAGAGGTGATGGCAGTGCAGTAAATGGACTTGTGCCACATGAAACATGCCCTTCAGACCAAAATCAGGCTCAAACTCTCCACACACATCCTAGCCATCAGCTACCTCCTGCACACATCCTAGCCATCAGCTACCTCCTGCACTGGTTAACAGGTAGGGCACACGACGAGGAGACAGTTTCCACCAGCAAGCAGAAGGGTGAATCCCCTGAGCAGCCCCAGATGAGGACTTTCTGGTAACAAGCTTGTCAGTGAAGCTGAAGCTGCTGATTGGAGACTCAGGAACTTTTTCTTGGGAAAAGTACCTCAGACCCTAGCTAGACCTGCTCCAGTCTGGAGAGGGGACCCCAGTACACAACAGGATGATGGTGACAGCACTGACCTGAGCATCCCAGACAGAAGCTGGGGTAAAAACAAGCCATAAAAGCCACAACTCTGGTGTGCTCTTGTGAGGAATTTCTGCTCCTTCCCCCCCCAACCAAAGCCCTGCAGAGTACTAAAGACCTTTCAACCCCAGCTTGGCTGATGCCTACACTTCAGTTTAGATTTCAAATCCATTTCAGCATGCAAGGTCCCCAAGTATTATTTGGTTTTCAGACTGAAGCTTACCCAGTGCATTCAGCTGATCAACACCAAAATTAACAAGTTCTGCAGAAAGCAACTTATGGTGTATTCCATTATCTACTCCACTGAATAAAAAGTAGTAACATCTCAAGTGTTTTAAGTGGTTGAATTTTGCTCCAAATAAAAGGTTGGCTTGGGAGGGAATGCAGGAAACAAGGCACAGAGAGGAAAATACTTCTTTTTTTCTCCCTGGTATCTCAGTAAAACAAGGTGCCAGTCAATCACTTCCTCAGTATTATACATCTATGTAAAGAGCATCTCAAATTCAGCACCCAGACGTGGGGGTTTTTTGAGCTGGATGAGGAAGTGGCAGCAGCAGAGACAGCTCAGCTCTCTCCCTCCACTCTGTGTGCTGGTGCCCAGAGCAGACACACTGCTTTTAAAAGTCCTTAGAAAGCTTCATTTCAGTTAGACTGAAAGTTCTCACTCATTTATGCCTTCTCCACCCATCAAACAGCTACAGAGAGATAAACACAGTCCAGGCTGTTGCACTGCCAACCAAAGGCACGTTTTTGATAGTAGGTAGCTTTTCACACAGAGCTCCAGGAGTCAGTTAACTCTCATGGGGTTACACCACACTGCTTTCACAACAGCCCAACGTTTTACATGGCTTCACCCACCAGACCTTGACTAAGGAGCAACAGGAAGGACAGTGAGATGCTGAGCTGAACCGCATGACCGTCTCCTTTCTCAGTAAATGAGGTTTCTGAGCAAGGACCCAGCTGCACCATGCCCTGGGCCACAAGTAATGGCTCTAACTAGTCAGCAAGTGGAGACACCTTATTCAAAGTCTTCTCCAGCTGCCTTTTGGCAGGTTCTTCCAACCTGTGTCAAGGCCATTAAACCTCAGGACCTAGTTTAGCTGAAAGAGCCTGTTCACCAGTGCTGCAAGAGTCACAGTCGAGTGCTACATGCTGATGTTTGAATGCTACTTGCTGCAGCTGATGCTCCAAAAGCACTCAGATCTGCTCCTAAACTTCCTGGGATCTTCTGTGGCACCTGGTGATTGCAGACTGCCAGAAATGATAGCTGCATTGGGACTGATTTTCCAAAGGATGACACAAGGAATTAGTTATGGTAACTATTCCCAGCGGAGACACACGGCAGACTGAGAACTCAACTAAGTCACTGACACAGGCATACAAATCAGAAAGCTGAATGCTAAAGAGACAACAGGACAGATCACAGGGCTACTCATAAAACAAACACCATAGAAACAACACTGGAGAAAAGAAGTAAAATTAAAACCTCAGCATTATCCAATTCAATGGTAATCTGCCAGAAAAGAAAGAAGGGGAAGAATTGAAAGCAAGCATTAGTAAAGAAAAATTGCAAATAACTTTCATGTTAGGATCTTATAAATCATTTAACTCATTAATCCTGCAGTCCAACACTGAGTATTTGACAGTTGGCATGAGTAACATCTGCAAGGGCTGGGGTGAGGTGGGTCAGGGAACCAACACTGCTGGAAGGAGCTTTGGAGGCAGGATGCTCCCTGGCTTTGTTCCTGTGCCAAGTGACAAACCAGGCAGGGCTGGCTGACCCAGATCCAAGAACTTCACCCTTGAGCATAAGAGTTGTCACCAGCGTGAGCTGTGAGCAGCAGTGGAAGGGCTGCATTTCCAGTTGGGGAAGGAGAAATGGGAGGTTTAAAATGTACAGTCCTGCAGAAGTGAGGCTAATCATCTGGTAGGCACCCAGGAAGACGTGGATGAATGGCATGTTTCAGCAAAGTAAAAAACTTGGGTCTAGCCCACACTGTCAATGTAGGGAAGTTTTCTGCCTATTAAATATATCACAGTCTGCTCCCCATCACTGAGCGATCCTGAGCCTGTGCCAGGACGAGGAGTCTTTAGCAATATGTGAAACTTGGAGCCTTCCCACAAGCTTCTGTACATCTGTGTTCTCACCACGGGTTTTGCATGCTGCAGAGGAATCCCAGCTGGTTAATGAAGCCTTTGCTAATGGGAGTGGACAACACAGCAGACTCCTTGCCTTCCCCACCTACCAAAGGGAGGAGCTCAGGGGCCAGGAGGGTGTGGTGGGCTGCTGATCTCTGCTGGCAGGTGCCATGTGGAAGGAGAAGCACCATCATTTCGTAAAGCAGACTGTTCCAGTGAGCACCACATGGTACCGGAGCAAAACCGCACGCGGTGCCAAAACTTCCCCGGCATTCTGCCTCTGAGCACCACTTTGAAGTGACTCCTATCAATTCTCTCAACATCTGACCTACAAGGAATGTTGCTTGCATGGTCAGGATGCTGGTCAAAAGAGTAAGTTTGGCCATCTTGATCTATGTTGGGGCTGTATTCAGAATGAGTGCATAGGTTTATTTCCACCTCCTCCCACCCCCTTCTTTTTTGATGCTCCAGGATGATTTAGGAAACAAAAGGTACTGCCTTTGAAGTGGTGACTAAACACAGTTCTGTGAGTCACAAGGGAGACTAACTACAACTGCACTTCTCACAGCCAGGCAGTAAGAGCTGTTCTACTACTACTAGCAGTCTGTCTGTAAGCAATCAGCTGCTTTTGCACATTCAGAAATCCATTCCACAGGCATATTCTTATCTTGCATTATGTAACTGCTCTGTTTCAGAAATTAAAGCATTTTCTACACTTGGAAGATTTTTAGATTCTTGTGGGGGTTCTCCATGGTCTGACTGGTGCATGTTATGTTAACTAGCTTCTAGAAATGCTGCTTCACCCAAGTTGGCCAAATAAAGTCTAAGGAACTCCTGTAAAGGAATTTCCACTGGAAAAAATAAAACCTGAGTGACATACTGCATTTAGAAAAGAAAACCTCAAAGCTCCCATCTGGGGTTTGTTGGTCTGTGTATGGGATATGGCATCCACCTTTCCTACTACTTCAGGTCACCTCAAAGAGCCTCCCCTCTTTTTAACAGGGGAATGTACACTGATGTGGTCACAAAGTGTAAAACTAGATCTATGATTACCCTCAATCTTTCACATCCCCAGCGTTGGGCAATAAGAAACATCAGCACTCTACACTAGGTACAGAGGATCACCAAGCCAAACTCCCTTTTGCAGGAGCAGACTAACATCTGCAGGCTACCATCAGTCCCCTTCCAGATCAGACTTGTACTCTACCACAGATATCTTAGCAAAGGACCTTGAGGAGAGGACAGGTCTCCAGAGGGCTTCATCTTGTGCTGTAACAACCCAGCACATGATACTGCCACTTCAGCAGGAAAGGACAGAGTTGAAACCTGCAGTTGCTGCTCTTTCCTACCTACCCTGCTCCCCTTCTCATCCAACATATATAAGCTTCTTCCTTGCAGTTGATCAGGGCATTATCCCAAAGGCAATGAGTTCATTCAAGTATCCTGTTACTGCAAAGTGAAAACAAATCCCTAGGTCGGGCTGCAGGTCTAGAGCAAAGCACCAGCAGGAGCTGGGAGTGGGCTGAAGCTCTGACAGCCCAGAGGTCGTGGCAGCACATGGGAAAAGGCTTCCCTGAACAGGGCAGGGAGCTCAGCACTGGCCATCCCTACCCTTCAGGCATTTTCCTAGGAGTCTCCTGCTGGCACCCAGCGCTGCTGTGTGCTCAGCTGGGTGTGCTAGGGGAGCAGCCCACACATGCACGTGCACACCCACATGCACCCAGCCTCCTCACTCCATCTGCTCTCCCTCCTCTGCATCCTGCCTCTGGCTGGCCTGGCAACAGTGCACTACATCCTACTCCTGCATCCTCTTCACTCCCAGCTAGGCTGGCCAATACAAAGGTCCTGTGCAACAAAGAATGATCGAATCATTTAGGTTGGAAAAGACCTTTCAGATCATAGAGTCCAACCATTAACCAACACTGACAGCTCACCACTAAACCATGGCCCTCAGCACCACATCTACACATCTTTTCCATCCCTCCAGGGATGGTAACTTCACTACTGCCCTGGGAAGCCTGGGACAGGCCTTGACAACCCTTTTGGGGAAGACAATTTTCATTGTGTCCAACATAACTCTCCCCTGGCACAACTTGAGGCCATTTCCTCTTGTCCTACCACTTGTTCCTTGGCAGAAGAGACCAACCTCTACCTGGCTCCAACCTCCTTTCAGGGAGTTGTAGAGAGCAAGGAGGTCTCCCCTGAACCTCCTCTTCTCCAGGCTAACCAATCCCAGTTCCCTCAGCTTCTTCTCACAACGCTTGTTCTCTAGAGCCTTAACCAGCTTCCTTGCCCTTCTCTGGCCACACTTCAGCACCTCAATGTCCTTCTTGGAGTCAAGAGCCCAAAAGTGAACCCAGCATACACCCCAGCTGACCAGTCAGCCTAGTGACAGAAATGAGGAGCTCTGCCACCAGAACATCTCCCTCCTTCAGGTCTGCAGCTGTCATAAAACTGTCTGACCTCTAAAATTTTTGCCTGATTTTTTTTTGCTGTGCATCTAGCACTATGGAACAACTACAAACCTCACAACAAGCAAGAACTGGACATGAGACACCATCTGCTCCCAGGCATGGACTCCCTGTTCCACAGCACTCCCAGTTGCCAGCTCTCAAAGGCTGATGAGCACGTTCACTGGGAGGCTATGTTTCTCTGTACACCTACCATGTGGCATGGTAACAGCCTAAATTGGTTAGAAATGTATGAGCTACCTTAGACAGGGATTTTGAGGTTGACTGTAGGAATGTCTAGGTATACAAACACATGGGCATACAGGCACTTTTCTGATGCCAACACAGAATCAGTCTGTACCCACAGAAAAATGTTCTTCTCAACAAGACAAAGGGGTTGCAGGTAGGGAAAGGAAAGAAAACAAACCATCAGTGGGTGTACAGACAGTTTCTATCTATAATTCACAAGATGATGACTCAGAGGTATAAAAATTTCAATTAAACTACAAAATATCCTCTTGCTGCAAGGTTATGTGACCTGATGAAGAATCACCTAGACCCAACAAGCAGATATAGAGGTTGTATCTTTCATAAAAAGGTAACACAATTAGATACTTTTACAGTGCCAGCAACTGTAGGAATTAAGAGTTAAACCTGCAAGCCTAAAATTGAAAAGCAACAGAAACAAGCTTACCTTTCAAATTGTATTTGAAGTTATTAGTTGACTAAAACTGTTTTGTTCCTGATCCAGTACAGAAGTGCTTACACATACAAAACACAGCTTGAAAGAGTGAGAATTTTATTTTCCTTTACTTGAATAGAGACAATGTTTAACCCAGAATGATGAACTGGAAGTTACATTACCTTTTCTCCATAGCCTCTATCTTTGGTCATCATTTCCCTGAGTGTCTGTAATACTTTAATACACAGTTTCTCCTCATTCTCCTCCAGCAGCTGCTTAGTATGCTTTATTAACCTGAAAATAACCAACCACAGTATGGTTAAGTACTAAAAGCCCAAAAAAGGGGTAAGATATATGTGCCCATCTTGCTCTATTAGTTTAGGCTGCAAGTAAGCTTTATTTACCATGCCACTATACAACCACCTTAGGAACATTCTCTCCAGAGCAACATTTAACCAGCTACCATGGGCTTTGGGGAAGCTGGGAAGGGAAGTGCATCCCTGGGCAGGAGGACAAGTAGAGAAACCCTCTGACTGCAGGCAGAAAGGAATCAGGGGAAGGAAAGGGTAGCAAGCTTTAGGACTTGCTGGTCCTCCAGAACAAACAGTTAATAGTAAGAAGGAAAACTATTCCAAGATTGCCCTCTGTTAAAAAGCATACTGAGAGCCCTGGATAGCATAGTTAGAAATCCACCCCACTTGGGATTTGTTTGTTACTATGGCACCTTGCTTCCATTAACTCTCTCTACAATTCACCCCTCCAGGAGGTGATCTGAGAAGCTGGATTCTGCTCTCAACTGCCCTCCTAATGGCCTTGGAATCTTTCCTTCTCCCTCCCTCTAAACATGCACAGCATCTGAGTTAGGTGATGCCCATGATAACAACAGCTTCTGACATACTCCCCACCACTGAGTGCTACAAGATCAAGCATCTTGCAAACACTACTAGGGTTGAAAGCAAGGACAGAACAAGAGGGATCAGCTCAAAAACCTCTCTTGTTTTTACACAACACTTGCATCCTGCAGCAAACACTGACATTTTTAAGCACCAGCTGTGGCAGCCTAGCAAGCACTCTTACCCCTCAGAAACAATTTCTTTCCACCCCCTCCAAGGACAAATTGCATTTCCCACCCACAAACTGCTGTGCTCTCTAAGTATTTCACAGTGTATCACTGGGCAAGAGGGCACTGTTCTACAGGGCAGGGGGAAAATGGGACAAAGCAAAACCTCTCCCAAACTAGACTTCAAGCCAACTTACTTGCAAATGAAGCCTCCACTTTCACATTTCCTCCTTGCATCTGTGTTCTCAGGGAAGAGCAGTTCAGGCCTGTGAAGCACATCTACCAGTACTGAGAGCTCTGCCTGGACGAGAGGCCGCAGGCGATCCTCTAGAGCTGACACTATGTCCTAGAAGATCACCAGGTCAAGACTTGAAACAACCATCAAATACACCTCAATCCATATGCTAATTAATGCTACAAACTGCAACTGAGAGACAGGACAGTTAGGTCTGTCCTGCCTGGATGAACTAGATTAAAGAGCTCAGAGGTTGGTCAGATAAGACTTTCAGTTTTATTCTTTAATAGTTGTCTTTAAAAAGGGAAGAGTTCCTTGGAGATCTGGCATTTCCTTGCTGGACTGATTTCCAGCAGTCCCCCAGATTACTTTTTTCCCCTACCCTCCCCCATTTTTGTAGCTGCCCTTGTGGATATACAAAAGAAAAATGCAGATTCATAGCTGCACTGAAACTGATAATGATCATGCTATTTATGTTTACACAAACTGACTGAAAATTGTTCCCCTTCTCCTCAAGGTTTGGAAAGTTGTAGCTACCTTTAAAAATGAAACCACATATATCTGAAACAAGCAGAAAATACTGAGACACTTATGAAGCCAGAGATGAAGTTTAATCAAACTGAAATGGGTAAATAGGAATGGATAAAGAGGTAGAAGCTATTTCAGCAAGACTGGGTCGGGCAGTGGTTTTACATTAGGTAACACAAGCTTACATGAAGTTAGTTAGAACTGTTTGCCAGAAAAAGCTTCTGACCAGAAAAACCTTCAAAGGATTAAGGTGTTATTCAAGATAGTGAGGATCATTTGGTACAAAAAGGCCTTACTGGATCATCTACAAATCTGAACATAGCTATATAGCATGTCAGCCCCTATTTCTGATATGAATTATGATGTTTAAATACTCTTTTTAGCAAAAGCAGTAGAGGAATGCACACTCTTCATTTCAGGGAATGACTGTGGCTGAAACTGGTTCACAAGGAACCAACACATCTCTTATAAATTTCAAGCTCCACTGTAATTTCCAAGCAGGGCTGTGGCATCTGTGTATCAGGAGCAAAGCACTGGAGGAGTTTGGAAGGCTGTGATGATGAAAAAGTCCTCTCTTATCAAAGAACTATTACTAAAAGGTGGAACAAGAATACTTCAAGTACTTCCAAATATCAGCATCTCCTAGGATGATTACTGCCACACTCATTATCTGTGCCCCTTCAATTACCTGTCTGGATACAATGATTTCTATATAGTATTATTCTATTCAGCACCAGCTAACTTGATTACCACATGGTGTTTTGACTAGTATTTGGGTATGCATGTCAGTGAGTGCTCAGCAAAGGCTGAAGGGGTGTTGGGTGGTCACCTGTAACCTCTCAATGATGTTTCGGTAATCCCTGGAGGCAGCGAGCACCGAGTCCCTGCGGGCAGCATTCCTTGCAGTCATTCTCCAGTTCATGGCAGTCTTCTGGACAATGTTGTGAGATTTCAGGAAGAGGTTGTTGACCTGACTGTCCAAGTCTACAGGGATGGCTATGGCTCTGCTTTTTGCTGCAAGAAGCAGAAGTTAGTGAGAATCGAGTCCTTCAGCCCACGTGTTACGAGCAATGCAAGAACAAGACAAGCTCTCCTTGCCTTTCCTTCTACAGTCTCCTTTTAAACCAAGGAACACTGAGTCCCTGTTGAATGGGTCAGAGCTCTCTGCAGCACTATATTTAAAGGTTTTCACATCTCAAAGCTGTCTGCTGTCTTTAAAGCGTGGGAGTAGGGATCTGTCCTTATACACACACTCCTGACATCTCATGCTAACACACGTGTGCACCTCGCCAGCAGAATTTGGCCTCATACCCATGACAAATTACTCTTCTTGCTCATAAAAGTGGAGTAAATTACTGGGAGGAGTGGCACAAAGCTATTTCCCTGCTGCAGTTCAACAGGACTGCAGAGAGTTTTGAGGTTACCTGGAGAAAGTACTTCAGGTAACAGTGACACCACCTATTGTTCAACCACACAACTCTGGCTTTGAATGCCTCGGTTCTGAGGTATCCTCGAGTGGCACCTGCAGGAAGGCAACTGCACTTTCTTTTTGGAAGATGAAAGAGCAAATACTGGGTGACCATGTTTGCAGGGCTTAGCTCTGATGACATCCACTTCTTACCTACATCTGAGAGGACCCGAATGCAGCTTTCCACAGATGCCTTTTGGCTTGGCATTAGCCAGTTGCAATGGTACACTCTGAACACACCTTGCAGCAACTGCACAAACACAGGCTGGCGAGTCTGGAACAAAGGGGAAAGGAAAGAAAATCAACCCCATCCTGTCATACTGAGGTGTATCAGCATCACCTTCAGGGAACACTGGTTACAGCCACCACTCTCTGCACACCAGTCATTTCTAACTGGTCTGCAGCCACTTGTTAGGCAGCTTCATGTTGTAGACAGCCTATCTACCACGCAGTCAGCAGGTGAGTGGAAAGGGTGGGAATGAACACTGGAAGGGACACATTAAATACATAGCTTCTATAGCATAAAGCTTCAGTAATTGAGCTTGACTAAGCAAAGGAAATAAGCAGTCATCTTCATCATGAGAGTTATCAGCAAACCTGGCACACAGAGATCCTTCTTTTCATGTTGACCAGTAGCTGACTCAATAGTCCACAGGCAACTGGGAATTTGCATCTGGCTGAACGACAGCACAGCTCCAGAGTTGAAAACTCATCATTTCAACTCTTATTAGGTGGTATCTCATTTACTGCAGAAACCAGCTGTGTGTGTGTTATTTGGAACACAGGTAGTAGTTAGTGGTGAACACTAGAGCTGCTGTGGATCAGCCCAAATTAAGGCGTGGGCTTTAAACCTGTGTTTCCCAAGGTGATCTTCCACTACAGATAGGGGAGCTGCTCTAACACACACACCAGCTCTGTCCTTTCATCCTCCCACCATGCCAACAGGAGTGACCAAACTCCCTGTGCAGTTTTGTGCAGTAATTAGAGTAGACCAATTCATTTATTCTACCTGTAGAGGAAAGAGTGTTCTGAATATTTCAAAGGAACCTAGATGCAGAGGGACTAGCCCACCTCCCTGTGCCTACCAACTACATAATGCTTCTGCCAGCTAAGGGAATTCACACCACAGTGCAAAGCCCACAAGACATAGGAACCAGGGAAACAATACCTCTTTTACTCTGGTCAAGATTAATGCCTGCTTGTAAGAAAAAAGTGAAGTTAGATGAAAAAAGCAAACCCTATTAGATAATGAAATCTATTAGATCAATTCATCACACACCACCATTATGAAATGTAGGAAAGGAGAGTCAAAATTCAACCACCAAAAATGACTGAGAGGCAAATACCTATTTATCCTTCCTAGAAACAAGCCAAACACCAAAACTGTGGCAGACAGTAGTATTCTCCAAGGGCACTGAAAATACCTGCATTGCTGGATTTAAGCCACCCACAGACTCCTTTCAGTTCACATTTAAAGACTTTTTGGTCTTAAAAAGCTTCAAAGACATTTCATTTGCTTAAACTAGGTCAAAAAAAACAAATAAGAAATTTACTCCACGTTCCACATGCCTCCAACCAGACTTGTGAAGGAAAGCTTTGGGCAGCAGCACCCTTAGGGGGCACACAGGCTAGGCAGTACTTGTGAAAGAAGAAGAGTTTTGGACAGCTGTTCTTTGAAAAGACATTTATGTTCTCCTAATTTGATATTATTTGAACTACATGACAGATGTACAAGGTGTTCCTTGAACAAGCAAGGCTGGTCCTGACTCAAAGGAGGTACAATTTAAGCCAAACAGGCCATAACATGAAAGAGCAAGAGACAAGAAGAAGCTTGCATGGGAAGAAATGATATGACAAGGTGGAACAGAAAGGACAGGGAGGGACTGAATCCAAAGGCCATGCAAAGGAGAGTGGCAGTTACCACTTGCCCATAGAGATAGCAGCCCTAGACCAGGGAGCAGTGGGCTTGCAGTGCCCTGCAGCATCTCAGATGGGAGAGGGAAAAATCCCACCCAGAGAAGAGATGAATGCCAGCCAGGTAGGTAGTCCCATGGGCTGTACTCCTCAGATGGGAGACTCCTCAGTTATGGGCAAAAGTTTTCACAGGCAGAGAAAGGGAGAGAAACAGAGCTTTTAACTTAGGGATGGAGAGGAAAGATGAATCTAGGAATTGCCCAGTCATGTGCAGCAGTTTTATGCTGCACAGTCACACAGCAGCTTTACTTATGCTTCCCTGGAGCACTGCAGCCACCCAGGCAGTGCACCATGATCCAAGGGGTTGGCACCAAGCTCTGAGGAGGTGCTGACACCTCAAGTTGCCAGATTGTCTTTTATAGCCACTTTTGGGAACCAGATGCCTCCTAGCCTGCTGCCAGTCGCCTTCAACTGCAGCCCTGGAGTTTGCACTGTGACCAGCTGTCTTTGGCACAAATAGGTTGCATCAAGTTTCAACAACTACCTCAACCCAGGCTTCTGCCAGCCATGCCAGGCACCTGACTGCTCCACCCACACTCCTCCCAAAGAGTTATTTAGGAATAAAAGAATGGTGTGTTATCTTTGTGCTGTAATACAAGGATCAGGGCAGTGTCCTGACACTGCTGTTTTGCAGTGGAAATCTCTACCTTCTGTCACTTCACAAATGGTCCAAGCTTCTCCTCCACCCAAGCTTCTCCTCCACACTTCTCCAACTTTTGAACAAAACAAATTCCTCAGCTGAATGAAACCCACTAGAGCTTTTGGAATTCTTTGTGTGTTTTAAAAGGAAATCAGCATTTTCCTACCAAAACATGCTTTCTTTAAACAATCACTTCTGCACCCTCTGTAAAGCAACACTCTCCTCCTGTCCAGAGAAGCTTTCCACCCAAGCTTTCTCCTCCTTCTTCAAGGAACTCTGGAGAACACTTTGGTGATGCTGTACTGCTGTCCCACTGCTAGACAGCTGGGACATCAAGCAACTGCTGAGCAAAAACTCTTTCTTTGCTCTCCTACACCTGCCCACATCATCTTATTCAATTGTCCTCTTATAAATGGCTACAAAGAGGATGACCACAGCCCTCAGCTGCAACTGCAATACAAAAGAGGGACAAATCTTCCTTTCCCTACTTGCAGTGTGATTTGTTTCACCTGGAACCTGATAATGACACACAGGAGCTCTCTTCAAAAGATCTGTGTGCTCTGGGTGACAGTGGAGTTCCATCTACTAATGAAGCAATGTGACACTTCTGCTTCTCTAGGAAAACCTTTTGTCTGTGATCTACAAATCCTACCAGTCCTACAGCAAGAGAAACACCCTGGTCAAAAGAGGACACTTAGCTGCTCCCCCATTACACACACACACATTCTTTTTAACTGGGAAATGGAAGCAAAGGGGAATGAACATTACTTCATTGGCAGCAGATCCTCACTTTTCTGTCTCTCCACATCTTCCTACCTGCAGAGTGGTGCTCTGGTCAGAGAATGGGGAGCTGAAGAAGGTGGTGACTATGCTCATCACTATCTCTGTGACATACTTCTCCAGGATGGAGTCAGCGTGCTTCCTGTCACTGGTGTTGTTGCAAGCCTGCAAGACAATTCATTCTTAGTCAGAAGCAGCTCAGCCAAGGTGGATTAGTAACTGTCACAGACTAGAACTCTTGATTTCGTACTGTTCTAGTCACAGCAATTCCCTGCCCCAATATTTATGCCCCTTGGGACCCCTGGATGTCCAGCACACACACAAGCAGAAGCCCAACACCATTACTGGTTTAATAAGTGTTGGCATATAGCATGTTTAGGAAGGAGGAACAGAAAATAACCCAGAGTGCCTGAGAGGAAAGAAAGTAGTAGGGTAGGGAGGACTGAGGTGTAATGCTTTCATATGGGGAAATACTTGGAATCCCAGGCAAAAAGCCATATGGCCAAACAAATGCCAAGCTTGGAAAAAATTTGTCCTGACCTGCCAAAAAATGTTGCCTGTTGCTCAGGAAGGAGCTCACTTACCCTGGCCAGGATAAGCAAGCCAGGTGGCAGAACAGAAAAAGGCATTAGACAAAAGAGCAGGGTGTGGGGCTTTGCTGAGGGGTTTCTCATTTGTTCTGGGGTTTCTTTTCCTTTTTTTTTTTTTTTCTTTTTCAAAGGAAAATACTCATCTGTTCCATGGAATATGACTAATGAAATCCACAGGCATGAGGAAAAGGCACATCTAAATTTGAAGGAACACAGTACTCAGGGTACTTAGTGCCTTGAGGCACTGTTACATCTTACTGCTCTATGCTAAATAGGTAGATTAAAGTTCCTTCTGAATTCAGTTCTTAGACACAGAAATCATTACCCTACAGATGTCAAGCAGGAAGTTCTCAAATAGCTTCCACATATGATTACTGGTGTAAATCTCTTTCATTTCTACTTCTGTGTCCACGTAGCAATGGTTCAAGAAGTTGATGTATGCAATTTTAACCTAGAAATAGAGGGGGGAAAAAAAAATACCCTTCAACATAAAACCCTGAACAGTCTTATGAATGAATATAATGACATTAAAACTGCTACATCAATAATTTGCAATTCTACCTCTGCCTTTTATTTAAGCACTGGTGAAATTTAATGCCATGAATAGCAAGACATCACCCAATAAAAACCAGCAGGATCCCTGCAGACAAAACGTCAGCAAAATAATTATTTCCAGTCCTGCAGAAGCATCTGTTCAAGGTTAGCAGCATACTCCATAAACATCTCTGCCTCAAGAACCCTATAAAACAACTAAGAACAGCATCACAGCCCCATTTTCAGGGCAAGGAAACAAGTCAAAAAGGATTTCACTTAGCCATCCAGACTGACTGGGGTTGCAGACAGCAGAACCAGGGAAAGAATCCAGCTTCCCCACTCCCAGCTCACTGTCCACCTGCACCACCACCACCACCCTTCCCAGGCCAGAGCCAGCAACAGCAAACCTCTCACCCAAAGCCAGTGCATTGCAAGCACATATAGACCAGTGCCTCCAAAAAGACCTCACCTCAGGAATGCAATCCTCGTGGGTTACCACCCTAACAATGTCATCCAGAGGAAGCAGGGAGTTGCACTTTATTTCTGTGTAGACATTTTTGCCTTCTGTGCACACAGCCAGCAGCTCTACTAAGTGGATGTGGTACATCAGAGGGCTGTTCTCATCCATCCGGTCCCTCTCCGACCTCATCATCTGCACCAGGGTCTGGAAGGAGGCCCTGTCATTGTAAAACACTAGGACATCTTCTCCTGCATTCACCAGCTGCCCAGAAAGAAGAGAAGTCCATCAGCAGACCAAAGCCTGTGCATCTCCCTGCAGCATCCTCCCCCACTCTGGGGGCTGACTGTTAAGAGGGCGAATCCCAATTAGCTCTTTAGACACTTAAAAGGAGAGTGGCCCAACAACTTAGCTGGACAGTTATTCCTCTTGTGCTCCCTTCATGGGGAGAGAGTTTTAACTCTGACATTTTTGTCTTGAAGAATTTCCCACTTCTGAACTGCTGAAGAACTTCAAAAAGCCAGGCCAACTGCCTGCTTAGACAGAAGTGGTGCCAAGGAGCTCCTGACTTGCCATTGTGCTTTTTTATTTCACCTATCTTGCCTCAGCTGACTTGTTAATACAGCTAACTGAAGACACACCATTTTGGTCAGAGGAGTGCCCCAGGGCACACTGGGTGGGAGAACAGCAGAGCTCAGTAATTCCACCCTTCTGAACAAACATCATCAATTTTCCAAGGCTCATGAGTGACATGAAGTCACACACAGAAGATTTCTATCAGCTTCACGTCTGAGACCTGGATGGCCATGCTTTCAGAGCAGGTCAGACCTCCTCTGCCTCCCTGAAGGGAAGGAGAATGAGCAAACCAAGACCTGCTCCAGGCTGGGCACTTCTGAACATGCAGCTGGAGGGATCTGGGGCTGTCCTCCCACAGGAGATAAAATGCAGAAGGCAGCCCCTGAGGTAGCCCCCTTTCCTCAGCAGCTGCTGACTCCCGTGGAAACCAACTGCTGAACATCTCACAGAAAACTCTGTCACGAGAAGCTCACCAAACCCACTTTCAAACTGAAGGATAAGTATGGAAGACCTTTAATTAATCTGTTAAGATTGATCCACAAAAGCCAGAGCTTGACAAATCTGATCCTTGGGCTCCCCCTGCTGAGGAGGCCAATAAAAATCCTGTCAGAGATACAAATACACTGTCAAACAGATCACATCCAGTGAATCAAGGGATTCGCCCTTCTCTTACCTCTCCCTTCTATCCTGACATCCTGATTTCCCAGCTACCTATGCACCTACATTTTTGGAGGCCCTCAGGCTTTTCCCCCCTCCAGCACTTAGAGCTGAATATGTAGATCTTGGTAAGCTAAGAAATTCCCATCAAAATACTATCATTGTCAAATTTTCCTGCTGTGTTAGTGATCTGAAACTACTTCTCTTCTAGCCAGTTTTGCTAGAGAAAGGCACCCTCGCTTCATAAGCTAACCTACAGGATGCTGGGTAGAGGCTTAGAAAGTAACAAGTATCATTAATAAGCAATCCCTTGCTACATCTATGGGTGAAGAGCTCAGAAAGCTTTTGGTCACAAAAAAGCCTGTGCTTTCTGGTAGCTGCATGCTCTTTTTGCATTGTGAGAGCTATCTGTCAGCTTCTTGGCAGTCCCAGAAGCGAGAGGATCAATTTGTCATTTCCACCAAATGGCATGTGAAAACTTCTGTGCAGCCCTTGCAAATCTCTGCAGCTCTCACCTCAGCCATTACCATATCTTGGCATTTCTTAATGAATTTCCCTTCTGCCTTGACAATTGTCTGCAGGAACTTTATGTACTGAACGTTCCTGCCGTGTGTTTCGATACAGTGGACGAAGTGTTGAACCACGCGCTCATTAATCTCACTGCAGAGCTGGAAGTTGTTCATGAAAATGTGCTGCATGGTTACTGCCTCCAGAATCTAATGGAGGGAAGGAAAGAAGAAGGAATTAGAAAATAAACCAACCACCAAAGCCACACAGAGGGCAGGATCAAGTCAACACGCTCCTGCGTGGGGGCAAGACTGTTAGAAGCACCTCTGAGGATCTGATCTTTCAACACAACAGCTCCTATTTTTCAGTCCACTTCAGCCTCTTGAACTTTTCCTGCTGAAATGGCTCTAAACAAACTGATCTTGCCAACTTTTAAGGCTTTAGGATGAAACCAAAATGTGACCCTTTCAAGCAACCTTGCATCAGAGGAGGCCCAGAGGCATTCACCCAGGACAATTCATTCTTCTCATGCTAATGGCGTGAGGTTATTCTTACCCCTGGGTTAAGGAACAGGTTTATGTGCTTGTGCAGCAACGCCTGGTTCTGTTGGTTCCCAGCACAAAAGTTCTGCAGAAACTCATGTGCAAGCTTCATTATCTCCTGCATCCTTGTGTCTTCAGCCTGGGATTGCATGACAAATAAGATGGGGTTAAAAAGAATTCAAAGGTTCACTTTCAGGTGAGTACCAGAGCAGCTGCACCTCTGCCTCTGCAAGGGAACTGTCACGTCTCTCTCTCTCGCTCCCAAAGACAAAAAACAAACCCCAAACCTCCACCCAGTTCACAGACATTAGGGATGAGTTTGGCCCACTTCAGCTTTAAAGATCATCAGAAATAAAGATCATCACAGAAATTGCAGTAGTTTAGTCTCTAAAGTTGCATACTCCATGGCCAACCCTGCCAGCAACGTGCTTTAGTCACTTTGACGCTTCTGAACATCACACTAGCTTGGCCAAACCACACATCATCACCTTGGGAACACAAGGAAAATTGCCATGTTCCATTGCAATGCACTTCAGCAGTGACAGATAGGTGGTTCATGGCAAAGAGGAGATGGAAAGTTACTGTTGCAACAGTTAAGCCCAGTTTATATTTACTGGAATCTGCACACCACTTGCATGCTTCCAAAGCCCAGTTCAGGAATTGGTGCCTTTCCTCTGACATCAGTGTGGAATTACCACTCCACTGATGGTACAAAATGCAGTTTGGAAAATGAGTGTCTGCTTTTATTTTTAAGTATTTTCATATATTTCCAAGGGTGAAACCTTCCACACTGCCTGTCCAATACCTATTGACATGTAGGAGACAGAAAGGTGATAACAGGTGCTGGAGGGTGTTTTTGCTGTCAACTCTTTAGCAAAATATGAAGCAAGACAGCATGAGACATAGCTTAACATTAATCAAAGCTACTGTCTAGGACTACCAGTTCTCAGAAACCTGTAGAATTCAGAACAGGGCAGCAAAGTGACCAGGAAAATGTGAAGAGCTCCCTCACCTATGCAATGACAGGGACCTGTCACCCATGACTGATGAGCAACCAACACGATGACCTCAGGGCATGCTTCATCAGCACAACGTGGTGCTGTGCAAGCTCAAACCCTACAGCAACCTCAAGTGGGCTTCTAACTGCACTGCTGACATTACCTGGCTCTGGGAGGGCTAATTATGAACAACAGACCTTGCCTGGAGAGCCAGTTGGTATTTATTCATTTCTATGGGGGAGTTAGGGACTCTGCAACCGGGGAGGCTCTGGGTCTAACTACTGGGCAGACCTGCTGGTAAATCCCATGGGGGAGCACCCTTGTTTTCCCCAGTGTTCCCAGCAGGGCTGTCATACAGCTACCTCAGAGCAATAGAATCAGAGAATCATTAAGTTTGTAAAAGGCCTCCAGGATCACCAAGCCCAATCATCGACCCAACACCCCCATGCCTCTAAACCATGTCACCAAGTGCCACATTTACATGTTTTTGGAACGCCTCTAGGGATGGTGACTCCACCACTGCCCTGGGCAGCCTGGGCCAATGTCCAACCACTTGTTCAGCCATACAGAAACCCAACCTTTTCATAAGGGATCTGCAGCAGTTCCAGCACAACTGCATGAGCTCCCATGTTCCTCAGAAGTCGCTGCTGCTGCTTTCGGCTCTTCCTGACCGAGGCGCTTTCCTGGACGCAGAGCTTGCTGAGCCGCAGCAGGATCTGGAGGAGAGACTTGCTTTAGAGCTACAGTTCTGGGGTTCAGTTCAGGGCCATGGCTCTCCCAAAGAGCAGTGACAGTTAAAGATGCACCTGCATGGAGCAGAGCAGCTCTAGGGAGAGACAAGTGTCAAGTGAAGCCAGCATCTGGCTGTGCAGCATGGAGCCCAGAAGGACCATGAGCTCACACCACACCAGGGCCAACACATGTTTTGTCTGGTATTTTTAAAACTAAATATCAACAGCATGGTGCTTTTGAGAGCAGAGTACTCAGGACAGAGCAAATTAAGGAGCTTCTCCACTTGCTTACATCCTTTGTAGCCTTTAACAATAAAAATATTGTGTTACCATTGAAACAGCAGCAAAATGTGATGCTTCTCACTAATCCAGTCTTGAGGAGAGTCGTGCTGCTTCTATTCCTGGCTTCTCATTCATGTTGGGATATGTTATTACTCAGCAAATACTTTCCACAATGGAAGAGTGAGTCAGACTTTCCTGGGTGCCCTGCTCTGCCTGCAGCTCTCCAGAGCTGGGTTACTCATTTACACTTCCATTTAATGATCAAGCAGCAAGGTTTTACCTCTTTTACTACCCGGTAGTTGTAGCTGCTAGTACTTTCAGGCTTCTGGGACTTGCTGTGACCTTCCTGAGGAGAAAAATCAGACAATTTATTAGTAGCTTATACTATTGTCATCAGGAAGGCTAAAATTACTGTTCCAGAACAGTGTCTGCTCTCTTCCAGGAAACAAGTGTCATCCTGCAGAGTTCTAACACCCTCAGAACAATGCATATCCTTCTCCTGGCAGGTCACATTGACCTCTATAACATAAAGTAAGGTGAAGGTGTGATGATGTTAGAGACAGCAACCTTCTGTCCTGTCTTTTGCTTGTCACATTCTGTCTGCAATCAAGTCTCCTCCAACCATCATCTAACTTTCTCTCCCTCCCTACCGTTATTAAACTTCACCTCCTGGATATCAAGAGATGCCTCACAGCACTGCACACATGGAAAGCAACAATCACTTCTATTTACATCCAGCAATAAGTGTTCAAAAGCCAGGGAACATTTCTTGAATCTCCTCACCCAGTCTCTTCTATTTGATTGCAAATTACACAGAGGCAAAAGGTGTTTAATTAGTTCTAAGCCAGAAGTGCATGACAAGAAAGTCCTGTATTATCAGCTAGAGATAAAGTACCTTTCTCTTCTGTCATTTCATCACAGTGCCATGATTCAGAAATGCATCTCCCAGCTCTGCCCTTACATTATCTGAGCTACTTTTGACCATACAACCCATACAATCTCTCAGTGCCAAAGGGACACAACTCTGGAGCCAGAGCAAAGCCAAACCAACAGCTCTGTCAGAGCCTAAAGATGACATTTTGGTGACTGGTGATCCTGAGCAGTTTCCACTTGACACTAATTGACATCACCTAGCTGAAGTTCTCCTCTGATTCTTGCCTTGTAGATGAACAAGCAGCAGAGATAGCCTCAGCAGGCTGTGCAGTGTGCTGGACAGGGTGTTTTGTCACCTTCCTGGAAACAGTTACACCTTCACAAAGTAGTAGTAACAGGTGATCAATCTGTGCCAACACAGCCTAATTACCTCTTTCTTCTTGTGTTCATTTTCCCCTTGCACTCCATCCATGGTCTCATCAGGACCTTGGCCTTTGTACACCCAAAGCTCTGATTTTTCCACAATAGACCTGAGCTGGTCCAGATCTTGTTTGATCTGCTTGTAGTTGTCAACATCTTGGCTGGTAACAAGCAGTTGAACCTTACATGAATGCAATCCATAAGTTAGACAAAAGGCTTGTTTTGAGCTGCAAAATACATGTATATAGACACATTCAGATAGGGAATAACACTCCTAAAACACACACATACCTGCTTAAAAGCCTGAAGGACTTCTTGCCTCTGACTGAAGTGGCGGAAGAGCAGCTGAAGAGCTCCAGACACCAGAGGAGGATAATCATGCATTGTCAAATGCAACAAAACTCTCAGAAATGTTCTGCCACCATGATCATCCAGATCCAGTGGTGTGTTCTCCTCACTGAAAGCAGAATGGAGCAGTTAACTAATATATTAGACCAAATGTCCCAGCAGGTTCAGTCCAGTCAGTGGTGGCAGAAAACCTTTTTCCTTCCTTTTAACTAAGGGGGAAATAGATCAAATCCAGTGCTACCATAAGATACACAGGGGGTTTTGGTGCTGTGTTTAATAATTCTGCTCCTCTAGAATCTCATTAATCATGGTTCACTCAGATTATATCATCCAAATTACATTTTTGGGGGTCAAACTATGCCAGAATATTTCTGTCCCTACATCAGCCTCACCTTGCCCATTCCTGGTACTAACTTTTCTCACTGTTCATGAAGTAAAACCCTACCCCAGTATCCAGGCTGCAATGCTAATTATACCAAGCACTTGAAACCCTCCTCTTTTCCCTCTGCACCTTCTTTCTGAGGATGAAAAACTCAGGTTGTATTTCTTTACCTATCAGTACCTCCTGAATACTTTCTCTGTGCTGCTTCCAACCGAGTCTGCATGCTAATAGTAAAAATTCTGGCCATTAATTCTGTAAGTGAAGCTCTCTCCCCTTCTGCCTCCAGTTAAGAAATAAGTTAACTTTGGTTTAGAGAAAACAATTGCAGCTCTGAGCAGCTTAAGGACAAGCTCAAATCCTTGGGGGCTGTCACTGTCTTGCTCTCCTGTGATTCCTGACAGGATATAAGCTGCTCTGGAAGGCAGGCAGGTATGGAAGGTAGAGCTCACTTTGTTCTGTCATGCATGTGCAGTCTAATGCTGCATTATACAAAAAGAAGGGAAAAAAAAAAGGATGACTAAATATAGATCTGTCCAAGTCCCAATCCTTGCCTACACAAACTTTTCCACACAAGATTTTACTGCAGCATTCAGCTCAGAGACACTAATCCTCCAACCTGGCTTCCACCCACACATGTGCAGCTCTCCCATGAAGGTCCTTCCAGCTGAAGGTCCTCTGTGTCCCTTAGCTGAGTCTTTTAATCCAAATGGACATTACTTTGAACAATGCTAGTGAACAGATACTTTCCTTCCACCAAAGATCCCCTCAGCTTGTTCTTCAATATGTTCAAAGTCTAGGGCTCCTGAGAAAGTAACAAGACAAATAGATTATGTCAGAGCTGAACCAGTTTTTGCAGCCTAAAAACATTTTAAACAGCAAGGGGTGATGTAGGTGTAAGCAAGGGGGTCATAACCAGCAGAAAGGAATGCTGAGAGACTACTGAAGCAGCCTGCTGAGACAATGTAAACCAATAAATGAACCTGTTCTCAGCTCACAAATTAAACTGCATAATAGTTTCAGCAACATTGAGGCTTAGTCTTCTCTTGCCTATTTTTAGACTGCACCATTGCAGGACACTGATGGGACATGGTGTCATTCAGAGGGGCCAACCACAAGAAACACTACAATTTCTCAAGGCTAAAGTTTGAAGGAATAAATGCAGCAGCAGCAGCAATACCCCTGTGGCTCAATAAACAAAAATGTCCTTGCATTTTGCAGTAGAAGGTAGATATTATTCCATAGGCAGTGACCAATACTCTGAGACAAAAAGAGAAGTAAAAGAGACTTGGAGCTCCCTACATTTCACCCAGATTTGCAAAGGGCAATGGAAAGGGAACACAGGGATTTTACATCCTTGTCAAAAATGGGTGAAATTTCTCCCAAAGTTCAGCTGGCAGAAAGAGCTCTAGCTCTCCTCACCAGGCCTGGTGTGAAGGCCCTGACACCCTAGGGGGCTGTTGGACAGACAGGCCAAGGGGAAAGTAAACACATCCCCTTTGAAGTGAGATCAAAAGAAACAGTCTCCTCCCTTTGAAGACTTCACATCTAAACCACATTCTCCTTATCTTTCTCCTCTGCATCTAGAGATACAATCCCTGAACTGAGGGAGAAAAACTGTTTGATGTCTAATAAGCTCCACTTTGAAAGTCCAGTTACTCCTACATGGTACAGGTCCTAACTGCAGGATACTTTTATCCCTGGAAAACAACACAGCAACCTTGTCCTGTCCCAACAGGCTCTGCTATTCAAGTCTCTCCCCATCTTACTTCTAGGCCCCTTTAAGTCCTGCAAGGCTGCAGTAAGGTCTCCCTGGAGCCTTCTCTTCTCCAGGCTAAACAACCCCAATTCTCTTAGCCTGTCCTCATAGCAGAGGTGTTCCAGGCTCATGAGTGTCTATTTGAGGTTTTCTTTAGAGGATGCATCTCAGGCTCCTTGTCACACTTAAGACAAGGAAACAAGTAGAGGACAGTACAGATAAACCCTGGGTTTTGTTTGGGATACAGAGAAATGATCCCTACTCCATTACTCCTACTACTCCTAGCAGGTTACTCTGCTTTAGTGGAACCATTCACATGCCAAAGCAAGAACCCCAACCAAGCATGCCATTAGCAGCTCTAGGATTAATGAGTCTCTCCTAGGACAGGCTCATTCTTTGCACAGTAACTAACCTGGTACATTAGCTGGTATTTCTGGACTACTGCTTCCAGTGGGTGACTCGGACATCTGGGCATTGCTCTCATCAAACTCATGTTTAAATATGCACAGCAGGCAGGAGATTCTGTAGTCCAGTCTCACATTCAAAATAAACTGATGATACAGAAGGAGTAAAAGTGCTGAAATAACTTGCCTCTTGCCAGCACATGTACAATTTACACACAATGCAGTGCTACCAACGTGCAAGATCAACACAGCAAAGGCATGGATTTAACTTGGACAAGAAAAGGACAATTTTGGTTCTTTTAAATCTCCAGAATTTTGTATTTTAAGACTTTTAATTTCCCCAGAAATTCAGTGATTTCAGTAAAGATCACTGTTTTCTGTTCAGTGAGATATATACACATTTCAATGAAAGGAACACTTGCTGTTCTCTCACCTTTAGGGGGAAATGCTTACTGCCAGTTTTAAACAGACCACAGGAAGAGGGGGAACACTGGCACCCTGCAACACCCCATTGCACATGCCAGGTCAGAGACAAGTTCTGGCTTTCACTAAAATTAGCCAAGGGGAAATGAAATGAATCAAGCCTCCCATACTTGCTGCATCTGCTGCTGCAGGGAAGGGCATAACCTCAAACCCAGCTATGTGTGAAGCTTCCCACAGGGGCACCAGGAAGAACACCATGGTTCTCCTGCTGCTTCCCAGCCTCTCGCCCACAAAGCTCTTGCAGCATTCTGACCTCCAGCAACCTGTCCTGGAAGCTACTGAACAGAAAAGGGACTCCTAGACTGAAGGAGGGAAGATGGATTTCAGCACAGTCATTTTGTGGCAACATCTAGATCAAGGCAGAGCTGTGGAAAAGGGAAAAATCTTTTTGCTTTGTGACCTGAAGACTTAGTGGGTGAACAAGGGAGGAAAGTCAGAGGTGGAAGAGAGAGAGAGAGGTTGGCAAGTGTGCATACATAAAAGCCATTGCAGGCTGATGGCTCTGCAAGGAGAACTCTCTAGTACCTCCTCTACCCTGGAGAACTTGAGAAGGCCCTCTGAACTCAGACTGTGGTGGAAAATGAGCTCTCCAAGTCAGATATTTCCAGATCACTGGGAAATACACAGAAGTCTCTTGTAAACTCATTTCTAGTCAATTGTTTCAGTAACAGCATAATACTGTCATATGCAAGGTGGGTGCTGCCTGCCTGAAAAGGTGACCCTTGTAATGCTTTCCCAGTTTAACAGAGGCACACATGAAGCAGGAGAGAATCAGAAGGCAGCAAGGCACTATATTCATGTTTAAAGAGCACACAAGCTACTACATGACTTTGTGTGGTGAGTACCTGAAGTATTTCAATGATCTTCAGCTTTGTGTCCATGACCAGGATGTCCTCTTTCTCTGGTTCACTCTGCTTGACATTACCCTCAGGAGCAGCAGCAAGGGGGGTCATGGGCAAGAAGCCACCACCTCTGAGCACCACCTGGGTCATCAGCTCACCCACCCCATGGATGGATCTCATCACATTGCTCCCTTCAGAAAGGTAGACAGGGAAGGTTATGATGCTGTGGTGGGACTGCCTTAAGAGGGCAAGGACCCTCCACATCCTATAAGGAGAAGTTGTCTGAACATTCAACAAGGCTAAGTGGACACCTAAATCCCTGGAGTAGATGGAAGTCACCAGAGTTGCTGCAGTACCTTCAGAACCCTGCTGTCCTCTCCCTCTTCCACCACAGGCATTACTTAGCTCTACAGCCAAGCCACAGACAGAAGAGAGCAGAAGATTTTAAATCCACACTGATATTTTGAGATGAACTAGAAACAACCCAAGAATGATCTGTCCTGCCAGTTTGCAGCCTTACCTTTACTTTCCTCTCCTTTTGCCATCTTGGTAATAGGGAATATAGTAGTGATGTGCACACAGTCTAATATAGCAAGGAGGATTTTGGTTAGTCTGAGGAGGTCACAGAAGTTGTAGAAACCAAAATAGATCAGATTTCTGGCTAAGTTAACAACCTACCAAAATAACAATAAAAAGCCCAATTAATACTACACATTTTGACATCACAGTAAGTTGTCTTAACACAGTGAAAAGATTCAAAACCTAAAAGTGGGTCATATTCTTATCATAACACTTTCTAATTCCCTAAGCCTGTAGAGTTCTATGGTTCATCAGTAAGCTTTCTACTTGCCTACAAACACTGCAATGCCTGGAGCTAGTCTGTACCCACAACTGATATTCTCTAGCTACAAAATGACACCATATTTGTCTCCTTACAGAAAAACTGATAGGTCAAGGCTCACCAAAAAAAACCATCACACATCTAAAGCTTCCTGCTACCAAGTGATAAAGTTTCCCCACATGCACTGTTTCAAGTTCCACACAGGGTAATTTCACATGTAGTGCAAATATCTCATGTAGCCCCATGAGCTGAACTATATTCCCTCAAATGGCTTTTCTTGGTTTTAAAGATATCTTACATCTTTCCTTAAAGTAATGGTTATTCAGGGAGTACTACTGCATGCATCTGCTACATTTTATTTACAAGACACTATTTTACTAGGCCAGTAAGTCACAGGACACTGCATTGTTCTCTTCATGAGCAATATTGGAAGCTCTAGAGACTATCTGTGCATGCAGACAGTGTTTAGCTTTCAAGACTCTCTATTCCAGTAAAGCTTGACTTTGCAATAACACTGAGAGCAGAGCAAGTAAACAAATTGCTGCAAATCTAAGGCATAAGCTCACATTCATTAATTGTATTTCAAGAACCATCACTGCAAAGTCACAAACATCAGTGTGGTTGCTTGCATGATGAAGAAGGACTCCACAGGGCAGGAGGAGCCTGTTGAAGGGCTCAACACTCACTAGTCACTTGCCCAACTACTTAGTGTTGAAAAAATACCCACATTCCACAAAAGAAAGAAAGGATAAAATTCAGAACTTGGATAACTACCTCAAAAGTGAGCTTATTTTTCTCTTTATCAGAGAAAGGGAACCTCTGACACACCACATCTCTTAAATATTCCTCTACAAATTCCATTGTTTGTGCAAATCTCTCCTTAATTTCATCTTTGGAAGTTCCACTGCTATCATAGCTGAAGAGGGGAAAAGAAAAATACAAAAAAGCAAAGCAAAAAACACAAAACACAAAACTTAGCCAGCATGCAAATATTCAGGGCTCCTCCCCACCCCCTCTCCCCATCCCATTTTCCATTGGCCTGTCAAAATCTAAGAGAAGTTAAAGGCTGTTAAATAATTTATCCAAACAAGGGAGTCAGGAAGTTGACATCAAAGTTTCCTGGCTTTTGCTGGTTTATCCCATATGTTCATTTTGCACTGTTTAAAAACCTCTGAGGAAAACAAAGCAAGAGAATTTGGTCCCAGTCAATACAGAAAGAAACCCTTCCAACCTAGTGGAAACAGTGCCAAGCTGTGTACAGCATTAAGGAGCACACGTGGCCAAGAGATGCTGACTGGGGATGCTCCTTTTCCTCCAAATAAACCCAATCTATATGCAAAGCAGACATTCATTTTTCTGAGCACAATTGTAGGTTTGTTTCTCAGCATGTGGAGAGAGCATTAGAGGACAATCTCCAGCACTTCCACTACCCACTTCTGTTCTCCTGTTTGATCACGTATCACCGTTCAGCCTCTGCCAGAGCTGAAGACATTTGCTTTCCTACTTTGGCATTTAAAGTTGAATGTGACTTACTGCATCTCTCTCAGCAAAGAAAACCAGACTAGCAAGGAGGGGAGGGAAGGGAAAACAAGAAGCCACCAAACAGCAGCAGTACTGGTATACAGTAATACTGACAAGACTCACATTCCTAATGTTTAATGTGAATTTTAGCTGCTCATTTTCTCCAGTTGCACAAGCTGAGCTCTGCAGGGTTCAAGTGCTATCAATTTACAATGACCTGTACTCTAAAATTTAGAGTCAATACAATCTTATGATTAAGAAATCATGTATCCTGCCTAGCTGTGGTTTTGTGTAGGTTTTTCACCACTATAACAGGGTATTTTCTACTGGAGGTTAAGGAACATGACTATCTCCAGCATATGACTTGTTTCAGCATCTTCCCCCTTGGGTTTATGAGGACAATCTGCCTTGAGTGGCCTATAACCAGGTCAGGACAAGCGAAGCAGTCCTCCCTTGCTCTCCTTCCCCAGGACTAGGTCACTTGTCACAACACCCACACCAGTGAACAGACCATCACTGTCATCACTGCATCTTTTGGAGGCAAACCTCCCCCCTGCACATACAGGTTTTATTCTCAGGAAGGTTCTCTCTGCAGCAAGCATTACAGACAAGGGTTTGCACACCTTCTGGATGTTACTCTCTTTTGCTTTAGTCTTTGTCAACAGAAGCAGTACCAAGAATGCATGAGCTTGATCTGGGTTTAAAAATCATGATGTTATCTCCTTTGCCACACCACTGCAGCATGTACTTACTCATCAATAGCAATCTCAGAAGGTATTTCAGACCAGAGACGAGCATACTTGACGGGTGTCACCTGCTCTTGGGGGTCCCGGTCCACATGCATGTGGAGCATGAGGCGGCAGAAGGAGGCTCTCAGGTCGTAGGGCAGGTTCTCATCAGACATGCAGCGCAGAATCAGGTCCACATCTAGCTGCCCAGATATTTCATTTATGGCTAAGTACTGTCGGTCAAGGCACATTCTAGCAAAGAGGTTCAGTTGGTATCTTCAGGAGGGGGAAAGAAATAGAAACAGCTTACAGTTTAATTTGCAGAAACATGCCCTGGTTATAGTACTGCTGTGCTCTGAGACCAGCAACAGAATCAATCTTCTGTTTTCCACTGATACAGCTATAGTTGTTATGTATCATTGAAAGGTCCCAAGTCAAACCATTCTAAGTCATCTGCAACTACAGCAGGTTGCTCAGAGCCCAAACAACCTGACCTGGAATGGGGCACCTACTGCCCCACTGGACAACCTGGGCCAGGGGCTCACTACCCTAGTGTAAAATTATGGAAAGAATAAAGTACTTATCAAACCCTAGTGAAAGGTAACATAGCAGGAAAATAGAATAAAAGGAGTGATCAAATTTTCCTGAGAGCCACACAGAACTAAGTAATGTTGTTTATGAAAGCTACAGCAGAATCCAAAGAACACTTAAGGCAATTCAGATCAAGTACTGCAGAAGACCAAACGCTTCTTACTGATGCTGAAGCCATGGTTGTTCACTGAGACAACACTAAGTGGACTACAGGTTCACTAAAAATAAAGTACCTGATTAAACAACTGCTGAGCTCTGCTCCCTTTAGTCAATGAAGTAGTAGAGAAAAAACTAAACTTAATTCCTAAGCTCTTCAGCCCATAAACTAAAAGTAAGCAACTGACATTTAAGGAATGCACAGTCAGACTGATAGTTTGCCTTTGGTCATAAAGCATATGTCCACCACTCATCTGTATTCATATAGGCTTGTGTTGAACAGTGTCAACTGTGAGGTTTCCTAAAGAAATGAACATTTAATTGAAAGCAGGCTGTTTTTCACTCTCAGCACACCACAGGAATGTGACCAAACCATACCCTAACCCCTTGTTCTGAGCCTGTAATGTAGACTAAAAAGATAACACTTCAATTTTACTTCAAAACAAGTGCAAGGAAGTCTGTTTTGAAAGCTCTGTAAAAGGGGTCTCCTTCTGAGCTCAGCCCTCTAAGAGGCTCAGATAAAAACATGGACTAGGAAGTCTTCAACAAAAACCATTTCAATGGAAGAGAATGTGAAATGAGACAGCTATTAAAAAGCTAACAAATCTCATTGTACTTTCTGCATCACCACAATCAAGTCCATCAAGCTACTTGCAAGAAGTTTATAACCCAGACACAGGAATTTGGTCTGGACTGCAACCTGATCTTATGCTATGCCAAGAACTTGGTGGCTTGTCAAGTCATCTGGAAACATCGCTTCATGTCAGAGACTGCTAAGAGCATAGCTTAAGCTGTACAAAAGAGCACTGCACATTAATCAGAGCAGACCTGTGGCACTTTCATAACTTCTTATATTGCCCTGGCAAAAGCTTTGAGCTTAGGGGGAAACTCAGAAGGCAGGGAGAACAGCAGTGACTTCTTTCAAATCTAAAGCAAAGTCACCTGCATGCTGAAATCCTGTTCTTCCTGCAAGCGGTTGTTCACCCCAACTGCCATCTGAATACAGGTGACCTGAGGAGTTACCAGAGAGGCTCTCTCCTAACACCCACTTATCAGGAAACCCAGCAGAATCACAGGCATTGGGTGCTGTGCAAACTCAATGCATCCTAAGCCTCAACTATTTCCTCTTTAAATCAGTTTCAGCTTGCTTATTCTCACCATGAACAACTTTGTGCTCTCAGCTCTTACTTCAAAAACTCCATCTTCAATCTCTAATGGTTGTTTTGCCCAAGAAACCAGTAGCCTTTCTCCCAAACCAACTACAGCCTCTAGAGCACCACAAGCTTCCCCCAGACAACCTTAATGAACTTTGTTAGCCAACTACTGCACATGCTGTTAACCTGTAGTAGCTGAGGACGTCTCGATCTTCCTTCTGCCCTTCCTTAGCATCTTGAGCCAGCTCCCTGATACTCTTACTGCGGATCTCCTTGTTACTGTCTCTCCAGAACAGCCACACCTCTTCTTCATCTTCTCCCACTTCCAAGGCATTTTCTCCACTTGACACTTCTTCAAACTCGAATCGAGAGAGGACCAGCCTGCCAAAAGGAAGGCAAGTTAAGATTACAACCTGCCAAGGCACATCTTCTAAGTCACTTGCTAAAATGTCCTGGTGATATAGAAGTAGCTAATTTCATGATCTCACCTGCATTCAACAAATTTTCTCTTTCTCAGCTCTGCAAAGCAAAAGCTCTTTCAGCAGCAGCAGTTTGCTACATAAAATCTTTGGGGTTTATTATTCAAAGCATTAGGTTGGAATGAATTTAGATGGTAAGTTTTCCATTCAGCCTTAAAAAGATCAACACTTCAGCTCCATTCCATCGATGGAGATAAAGCAATAAGGAAGTTAAAGACATGTCCAACTGACTTTACCAAACATTGTTACAGAAGAACTGCTTCAAGATCAATTCAGACTAGGAAGGGATTTGGGGAATAAAGATATCTTAAAAATTGATTAGTTCTGTATCACAAATGTCACTTGGATCAGAACTTCCATTTATGTGGCAAAATAATGACATAAATCAGCTCCTGAAATTAAAAAGCCTTTGGGGGCTGTTTGCTCTTCAGAAAAAAAGCATACATCTGAAAAAGAGATGAATTAAGTACACAAGGACAAGGACAAGTAAGTGATCTAGCTACTATAAAGTGCTGTTGGAAATAAATGCAGTCTTTATGATTTCATGAAATGAATGAAACGTGCAAGACTACTCTCATCCCATTGTGTTTTAAATACTACCTGACAAAGACCTGCTTCCCTTTCACAGTATTTTGGCAATAATTATCTATGCCCAATTCCACATACCCAATGAACCCACCTTTATGAAAGGCAATTGAGATTTGGCTATGATGCCTCAGCAATAGCAGGGCAATGATGAGATCTGGGCAGCAAAACCCAAACCACGGAGGGTGAAATGGGCGAGCAGAGATGCACCAGCTTCTGCTTTGCTGCAAGCTGAGCTCAGTGGGCATGCACCCAAGAAGTGCTCATTCACTTCAGACAGCTTATGGAGGAAAGCCTGAAGCCCAGAAGAGGATCAGGCACACCAGACCCTGCACATCTTCCTGCTAAGTCAGTCTATTTTGATCAAATGTAAGGTATCTGAAAGAGTTATCTGACTGCAGGACTGAGAAGGCACATGGCAGACATCTGCTGTCAGCAATACCCATTTACTATTTGAAGAGGACCCACACATAATGAACTGCTTTCTCTAAGCCTTGCCAGCACTGCTCTCAGCTTTGAATCACCTTCCTTCTGTTTCATGCTAGGAAAAGCATCTTGAAAGACACTAACTTACTTGGTTTCAATGAGAATGTCTGCATTTGCCGGATTCAGCACAGCTTTACAAATCAGCTCCTGTGTCACTGGAATAGACTTGTTCATGGAGACACACAGATCTGAGAGGTAATCCAAAAACCTGTTGGGAAAGGCAAGCCAAAAGGGTAGCAGTCCCTGCTGAGCTCTAGACTGCAGCAATCTACATTTCAGAAAGAAACCATTCAGAACTCCAGTTTAACTTTGCAGAGAGAGGGAGACTGTTGCCTGAGGGAAGGTATGGCGAGTGCCAAAAGAGAAGTCAACTAGCTGTGCTTCCTTCCCAACAAGTTGGCAGGTATGGATGTTTCTCAGAAGGCTCAGAAGAAAAGGGGAACCATATAGTCAGAAATGCAGACCTCACCTGGGCTCCCTATTTTTCCTCACAAGACTGACAAAGGTGTCAATCTCAGCAGCTGTGATGTGCTTCTCCAGGAGCTTACGGTTGTTATGAAGCAGTGCCGTGATCGTGTCCTCAGCCAACACATCGTAGCCAATTTGCTTCTGCATGAAGCCAAACTGCTTTGCAATGTATTCCTTTAAAGCAGAGGGAGAAGGAAGGTGTTGTGATTAGTTCTCTGAATTTAAGACAATACTCAGTGACAGCAAGCAGTAAGATGTTTGTCAATATCAACAATGCAAGAAGCAAACTGGTTTTGATTCAGCAGTGTGCCCAGGTGGCTAAGAAGGCCAATGGCATCCTGGCTTCCATCAGGAATAGTGTGACCAGTAGGAGCAGGGAGGTGATCTTGCCACTGTACTCGGCACTGGTGAGGCCACACCTCGAGTACTGTGTGCAGTTTTGGGCACCGCAGTTTAGGAAGGACATTGAGCTACTGGAGAGGGTGCAGAGAAGGGCAACTAAGCTAGTCAGGGGTCTGGAGAACAGGCCTTATGAGGAGAGGCTTAGGGAGCTGGGGTTGTTTAGCCTGGAGAAGAGGAGGCTGAGGGGAGACCTTATCGCTCTCTTCAGCTACTTGAAAGGCCATTCTAGGGAGGCGGGTGTTGGCCTCTTCTCCTTTGTGACTGGCGACAGGACTAGAGGGAATGGGCTTAAGCTGAGCCAGGGTAGGTTTAGAGTAGATATTAGGAAGAATTTCTTTACTGAAAGAGTGGTCAGATATTGGAATAGGCTGCCCAGGGAGGTGGTGGGGTCACCATCCCTGGAGGTTTTTAAGAAGAGGATAGATGTGTTTCTTCAGGGGATGATTTAGGGATAAGAGTAGCGTAGGGCTATCAGTTGGACTAGATGATCTTGAGGGTCCTTTCCAACCCTAATGATTCTGTGATTCTGTGTGATTCAAATTGTTCTTCTTTTGAGAGAAAACGAACAGTGAAAGATAACCTGAACACCTCCTCCCTCCCAGGCTAGACATCACAAGGCATTCATCCTTCTCTGATAGGAGTGGTTTTAATAGATGGCAGCAAAAGCCAGCCTTGATTGACAGGTCAACTTTCGATGGAGCTTGTAGTACATGACACTGAAGTCTCTTAATTCACCTAGATTTTTGTAAGTGCCTGGATTTGACAGTTAGCAACTCCACTGATTCCTTAAATTGCCCTTACAACTGGTACTAATTACACTGCATATAGGCTGATAGACATGAAAACTGCCAGACAGAATCAAACTTAGCAGCTGAAAAAAATCTCTTGCTGACTGCAGGATCGCAGCACAGCATAGCAGCCTTCAGTTAGTGGGATGAGGCTGTGATGAGTTTTTGGAGCACAGGAACAATGTTAATGCCATTGAAAGGTACAAATATATTTCACACCTGATTCTTCCTGTAGTCCTGCTGAGAGTGTCTCAGCACCCTGTAGCAGAGCCGGCAGATGTGTCTGAAGGGAGCATGGCGTTGGTCTCCCAGCTCCTCCAGCCGCAGCATGGGGCCATCACCACTGTCTGTGAAAGGGGCTTGCAGCAACTTGAAAATCTAGACATTTATTCAGAAACAAGGATAAAATTCCATGAGATACTGCCTTAACCTGATTGAAATCAGTGTGAAATTTCTAAAAGGTACATCAGATATACACTGTAGTTGCCAAGTGTGTTACTCTGTCATAATGAGGCCACATCTGGAATCCTGGGTCCAGTTCTGGGCTCCCCCAGTTCAAGAGAGACGAGGACCTAGTGGAGAGAGTCCAGCAGAGGCTAGGAAGATGCTGAGGGCACTGGAGCATCTCTGGCAGGAGAAAAGGCTGAGAGCCCTAGGGCTGCTTAGCCTGCAGAAGAGCAGCCCCAGAGGGCATCAGCATAGTGCTGAGCAAGAGCTGAAGGCTGGGGGCAAGAGGCTGAGGCCACATTATGCTCAGTGGTGCTCAGGGACAGCTCAAGGGGCACTGGGCACAAACTGGAACTCAGGAGGTTCCACCTGAACAGGAGAACCACCTTGTTTGGTGTGAGGGTGTCGGAGCCCTGGCCCAGGCTGCCCAGAGAGGTTGTGGAGTCTCCTTCTGTGGAGAGATTCCAACCCCAGCTGGAAGTGATCCTGGGTAACCTGCTCTGAGTGACCCTGCTTTAGCAGAGGGATTGGGCTGGATAATCCCCAGAGTTCCCTTCCAATCCCCACTTGCTAGGATTCTGGGATGGAGCAGCCTGGACAAATACAGTTGTTGATCATCCTTATTCAACACCATACTCTGTAATTTCTTCCTCTACCAATGGTAAGTCTACAGACCACTGCCAAGACCCTGCAGAAAGCCACAAACTCCAAGGATCTTTTGGCCAGGTTCTCTGCTATTAGTTTCTCTTTTCTAACAACCCTTGTTGGCAGCAGAGCTGACAGAGAAATGCAGCCTACCTGCTTTAGAATATTCTGTTCTCTCATCAGTTTCTGCCGCTCTCTATTCGGTTTGGAAAACACCACTTCAAGAACATCCTGTCCAGAATTAGTTCCACCAGTAACAAAGTAGACCAAATCCTCCAACAGTTTGGTAACAGATCTACAGGAAAGGCAGAATCTATGAATACAAGCCTATGAATTCTGTTAAAAGAACAATGCCAGTTTAAGTTCACATGGATATCAAAATGCTAAGTGGTAAGAGAATATCCATTAGAGACTGGCTCAGAGGGCAAATAAAGGACACAGGTCTGTACAGAACCTAAAATTAGGAACCAATGCTCCCTATTAGGCATCTTTCCTGCCTAATCACTAAACCACAGCAGCAGTAAGACAACAATATCACTCTAGGGCAACTATATGCTCACAAAGTTCTATTTGGCAATTCTTTAAATTGCCAAGAAAACAAAAATCTACATAAAAATATTTAAGTGATAATCTGTCCCAGTGCCAAATAGAAGACATTGGCTACAGAAGGACACAGGCCCTGGCTTTCCACAACCAACTCTGAGCTCTTTTTGTGTGGCCACATACTTCTCATGGACATCATCAGAGGATTTGCAAGAAGTCATATGTTCAGTCTTCAGAAGATGGATTATGAATTCCCACACTCAATTTGCAAAGCCCATCAAGAAAGGTATGCTGTGGATTACTCCTCCAGTTCACAGCATCTCTTCTCATGCTCTCATTTCACAGAGCAGCAGGGAGGGCTGGAGGGAACAGGCTTGAGAACCTCCACTACAGACATGTCAACAATAAACCCATCAATTTTTATTTTTTTTCCCCTTAATCTCATCAAAGAGGAAACAAAATCCCTCTTCTGAAGATAGCATGCATCAATAAAATGTGCAAAGAAACATTTAGTGAGCCAAGGAAACAACATTATCTGAAGCAAGTTCTTGCCTCCTTACCTTCTTTCATTCTGGGTGATTGTTCCCTTCTCCAGCTTGCCAGCAATGGATCCCAAAACCTTACTTGCATCATTTGCAAAGTCCAAGTCCCTAACCTCTGCAGGGGAAACTGGTACTATAGCAAAAGCTTCTTTGTCCTCTTTCACTGGAGAAGTACCAATCTGAAACCCAGAGAAGGTTTATCATAAACCAAAAGGAAAAGTAGCAACTCACATACTCAGTGATAATGAAACAGATGAAAAGCCACTTAGTATGAGACTACTGATGATGCCAAACTTTGGGAACAGTACCACTCTGTGGTAGCACAAAACTGCTCCTTAATCCAGAGAAACATCAGGTGAGACTGCAAAATGCTGCTGCCAGCACTAGAAAAATATCCTCCCTGTGATGACTGAGAGAACAAGAGGGAACAGCCTCAAGTTGCACCAGGGCAGGTTTAGGTTAGACATTAGGAACAATTTCTTCCCCAAAAGGGTTGTCAAGCCCTGGCTGCCCTGGACAGTGATGGAGCCACCATCCCTGGAAGCATTTAAAAGGTGTGCAGATGTGGTGCTGAGAGACATGGTTTAGTGGTGGACACTGCAGTGCTGGTTAACAGTTGGACTTGATGATGCTAAAACCTGAGCAATTCTGTGATTCTATTCTGTGAATGCTGAAGAGTAGAAACTGAACAGCATAATTAGTAAACTCCCATGAAAACCTAGCCTTTAAGGCTAAATATTTTGCCTAGACACTATTCATTCCTGTTAGACTGCTTGCTGTTTGACAAACCCTGCAGTCTGAAGGGACTGGAACTTCTCTTGCCAACATCACTCTTGTGAAAGGCACAGGAATCAAAGGGTGCACTCATAAAGCAACAGAACTTACTTTCAGCATCACAGGTTTCTCCTCTTCTTTATCAATAGGGATATTGGTACTGTGAACCCAGGTGTTAGTGCACAGGTGTCTAAGTCTGACATAAGAGTTCCTGAAAGAAAGTCAGAAGTTTCAAAGCATGAGTCACTTTCCCAGGCAGAAAATCTCTCCATTGTTTGAATTGCAAGCTGTTGGCAAGAACAAGTGGGGGGAAAAAAGTGTCATCTTTATTCATGCTGCAAAACATAAGAGAAGACTCTTCTCTCCTTATTTCACTCTACAAATTCACCTTAGAAAACCTTATGAAATAGATTCTGCTGTAAAACAGAGCTATGTCTATGTTCTGATGCTGTAACTCAGCTGCTGCACAGTAACAAAATAAGCCTTAGGTCCTCACATTTCCACATGCCACAGTATATCTGAGCTGTCAGCTTCCTCCTTTACCTTTGTGTTTTTCAGCCTGTAACTCCCTGATGCCTATTTTTAACTCAAGTGAGGATTTGCTGGCTTTTTGTATAGTTAGTCAATACTGTACAAGCACCAACAGTCCATTAAGATACCAGAACATGAAACCAGCATGCAACAGTTTTCCCTAGCAGAAGCCCTATGGGGACAGCAGTTCCCAGACTGTTTTCTCAGGTATTTCTGACAGTGACACTGGTTTGCATGTCCCAACTCTTTGATAAAGCATGTCAAGGCAGAGTCACAGGAGCATCCCAGTCTAGAATAAGAAACTGTCTCTTAGCTGCAGTACAACCCCCTCTCTCCACACAAGCATAGCAGCCCAAAGGACAGGAAATGCTTGATTTTAGTGGCCATCTTAACTTCTGCTAATTTAAGAGAGTCTGATGATTTGGAAAGTTGCTTAGGTCAAGTAGGTGGAACCCATGTGCTGTGCTTTCTCAGTGGGCAAAGAGCCTGCATGCAGATTGGGTATCTTTGAATGGTACAGTGTCTTGTAAGTAGCAAGAAGTACCATATGGACAGCAGAGGACATGTGAACGACAGCAAATGAAGTGCTAAATACCTGATGTTACATCCCAGCTAACATAATACAGACAGGTCAGGGGAGTGGCTTGATAAAAGACACTGAAGGTTTTCAGTCCTAGTTTGTTCACTAGCAGGAAAGCCACTTAATTTTCGTACCTGTAAAAATGGTGTTGCTTCTAACTCAACTGGAAAGCACCAAAGTGAAGCTTCAGGCACTTGCCTGAAGAAATTATTTCTGTCTTACTTTGAAGAAGAATTGTACCTCTGAAGTGTGAAAGGAAAACAGTTGAGAGACAGCTTTACCTTCAGTAAAAACAGAAAGGAAACCAATCCTCAAACTGCAGAGCAGACAGAGAGCTGTAAGAGCAGGCCTAGCTGTACCTGGGGACAAGGCTGTCTCCTCCTCTCAGGGTGGTGGGGTCCAACTCAAATATGGAGGAGATGTCATTTCCTTCGGGCACCGACACCAGGGAGTAGGCCATCTTCTCCTGAGCACTGCGCAGGCCTCTCCTGGAGGCATCCTGCTCAGGGTCCAGCTGTGGAACAAGTCCCATCATTCACCAGCAGAACAAGCCCTCTAGATCCACCTGCCTACTGACACATAGATGTGTCCTGCCACTTGCAGACATGACTCTCAACCAGTCCAAGTTACCAGTTAAGACACCAGTCAAACTGACAAGTTGCTGCTCTTGCTAACCATTTCTTCACTCTCCCTGCTGTTAATAACTGCTGAGTGTTTCTAGATCACAAACACAATCAGTCCTAAACCACAGCCAGAAGAGACTCAAAATTCCCCAACCATTCACCCCAGTGGGAACTCTGACTACTTTCAGATGACCCACATCTGCTAAGATCTGCTCTTGAAATGATTTACTTCCTCATTCTAACAGTAATTATGAGAGCTACAAATACAAAGGAGATCTGCAACTCTATGTACCAACAACCTTGCTGGGAAATACTCAACTTCAACAACAACAATGAGACTCTCACATATCAATCACAGACAAACAAAACAAACAGCTAATCAAGAAGGTGGGTATCTTCCTGTTCACACTCTACCTTATGATGCACTCCAACACAATGACAAGCTACAAAGGCCATGGCATCACAAGTATCTTCATTTCCAAGGTGCTACCAAATGACCAGCCTCCTTTAGTAAAGATACTAACATTAACTGAATAAACTACTGGATATTCAGATGGAAGGACAAAAAGAGTAGGGGAAGAAAACCAAAGATAAGCTGGGAAAAAGGAAAACCAACTTCCCTCAAAACCTTTCCTAGGGAACTACCAGGTATCACTAGTCAGTAATGGAAATTGCTGTCTGCCACAACACAGAAGCCAGCTCTCTGTGTATACACATCTAAATACTACCTTTAATTTGCAAAGTGGTCAAGTAACCCATTTATTAGCTTCTCTGTGACCAAGGCACCCAAAGCAGACAACCCTCAAGTACCTGTCTTTCACAGTCCTGCTGTAAGGCACTGCCATCCTTACACACAGGGAAAAGGTGTCTAAGGCTGCTTGTGCCTCAGGATATTCTGTAGCTAGCACATTTCTAGTCAATGACCTTGGCTGCAAAGCAGTGACATTTAAAGCCTGATTTTGCACATGGGAACAGACAGTCAGCTGTATGGACCAGAAATACACACTGGGTGGATGCCTTCAAGAGGAGAAGCAACTATACACTCAACAGAGTCCATCTGGAGGCTTTACACCGGGAGAATGAACTCTGACTCTCAGCTGTCTCCTCCATCCCCAGGGCAAGGCAGCTGCTCTGTGTTCACCATTTGGACTCTGGGAGACAACTGGGCAGTTACTGAAAGTGTGGTAAAGCTGAAAATGAGTAGGAAACTCAGAAAGTAGGAAGTGGGGCAATTCAGGGAGAAATAAGACTTCAACTCCAAAGCTGACAACAGCAGTGCCTTTAATGTTGAAAGGTATCTCCCCTGTGGCCATTTAAAGCCCATTCTTGCACAGCTCACTGAAGTGCAAGGAGAAAACAGCAACAAAACAGAGCTGAGCAAAGAAACCTGCTTGTCCTGCAGACAACTCACACTTGGATCAAGTGGAAGTTGAGATAAAGTTGGATGAAGCAGCCTACACCATCCTGTCACTAGTGAATGTTACAGGATGCAGTGGTTGTGTGTCAGAAATGACTTGTGTGCTCCTGAGCCTACTCTTTGTGGTGTGTTTTTGCCACCTAGTGGTAAAGAGACAGCAGGGGAGAAATAATCAGTACAACTCTGAAGTCACTGTGTTATTACTACTGCACTTATCAGTATTTACATACTAACATATCAGCAGGAGGATGAATTTCTACATAAATGACCTCAGCACTGACTAGCTCTCACAAAGTTAAGCCAACAAAATAGTTCAATGTTGAATTCCCCCAATCCTCCCCTAAACAACAGCTTGTGGGGGGGGGGAGGTTGTGTTCATTTTTACAGTCTGTTTACTTAAGTCAAGCTATCAGAAGATCAGTGTTTGCTGCCAAATACCACCAAGAACTAATTGGGATTACAGCTCAATATCTGGGGGCAAGGGGGAGTATTTTCATGGCCCAGCTGTAATGACAAATCCTTTTAGGAGGAAAAATCCACCCTGCAGGATTCCCAAGCAGCACAGTGCACTCAATCTTTTGCAAATCAAAAACACAGAATGTTAGGAGCTGGAGTAGTTCTTTTTCATGTACCCAAATGGAACAAATCTGTAACAGGGGATAAACAAAGGCAAAAGCTCCATAAGCCCACAATCAAATCCAACTAAATCAAAATACAAGCCACAACAGAAAGTGCTGTTCCAGTTTTATCTGTTTTCAACTACTGAAGCAATAGTGCTTTCCTTGGACACCAGAGAAGCTTCTATTAATACAAAACACCAGCACACAATCTCTGACACAACAACATTTACTGCCCACACCACAGACTTGCTTTCACAGGAAAAGCAGAACTGGGAACAGCCTCACCCTGCCATTCTTGTCCCCTACACCCTTTATCCTGGCTTTCCTGTGACAAGCTAAAGCAAGAGAGAATTAACTTCTTCACCAAGGAGGTCAGACAACTGACTGGCACAGCACTACACAAACATTAGGGACACTTGCCACCTGGTGTCACCTCCAGGGACTTGCTTTACAGATCTATCCAAAAGAGTGCTCCAAGGAAGCAAAGGGTTAAGAAATAGGAAGACAGAAAGAGATGCTACAAAGGGTAGAGGAGAGGGGGTCCAAGTAACATAGGGAGTTGGTTCCAAATGCATTGCTCTTCACTAAAGCCTAATCCAGTTTTCATTATCCACTCCTCTGGATAGGCCTTAAAAGCCTCCAGATCATTCTCAGCTTTTCAGTGTCTTTACTAGCAACAAAGCCTGGACCATCTAAGGCACTGGCCAGGGAAATCCTGGGCCTGTGTCAAGCCCTCCTCAATTTGGGGCAAGATCAGACTCTTGCCTATACTTACTGAGGATTGACACTCCAGGTCATCTTCCTCATAGTCAGGGTTTACCTGATGGAACAGAATCACAGGCAGGTCAAAACTCTAACAGAGCTGAAGGGGGAAACAACCTCAGCATGGTCTAAACTTAGTGGTTGTAAAAAATGCACTCCACAGCTACAGCACTACCAGGCATGCAGAACAAATCCAGGATGCAAGCCCATTATTTCTAATAGGGCACCTGTCTGCCCATCAGTTAAATAATCTGCAGACATGCAGAGAGACTAATCTTGTTCAGGATAATCACTAAAGGAGCAAGAAGGTTAGGGAGTTACCAAGTTTCAGGGTTGTAGTTTGTTTTGGCTTTTGTATCCCAAGTGGAATTTCCAACTAGAAATTACTGGCATGGCAGAAATCTAGGACAATCATTTCTAACCAGAGCTCAGGTGAGCAGTCTCCTCTGCTCTGCATTTGCATGATGTAAGCCCATGGTTTTTGCTTTGGCTGATTAGCAAGCCCAAGATTTACTGGAAAAGCTCTACACTGGATCACTACTTGAAAAGGATTTGCAAGTGTGCATGTGACAAAACGTTGATGGGTTTCTAATCTGCTTATTAGCAGAACATAAAAAGGAATATTTCCTCTGGACTTTCCCCACTGAAGCTCCCAGGTCAACAGCATGAGCTGAAACAGTCCTTCTGCCCTGCTGTGTTCTTATGGGCAGGACAGCTTTTCCTTGCAAAGCTTTCTGGATTGGCATGTTGATATAGTCATGCTTTAAAGTAAACAGAATTAGTTTTAATGACCATTTACAAGTGTTAAGCAGCAAAATGCAAAGTTCTAACCCTTACACTTTTTGATTATTAATATTTTTAATAAAAATGTCTCTTATTTCACAGGGGAAAGATGTTCACTGTGCAGAGACAAAGAGACTCATTCATCTTGAGCTTGGCCAGGTAAGCATTATCTGCAGTTCTTGCAAGCCTGCTCTGAAGCCTAACTGCATTTTCATTTTACAGTTCTGCTCAGAAATCAGTGCTTTGAGAGAAACTAACAATTGTTGAATTCATTTTCCCCCACAGGCTCTATAGCTATTTGCAGTTTATTCATCTGTTAATAAACTCATCTTGATTCTGCTGCCCACATGACAGGATACTAGTTAGTGTCTATTCTTTGCAGAGGAGTTATTGCCTCTAGAATTCATACCAAAAGTGAAATAAGCTGAAGGCTACCCCTGTACCATGGTACTCTTCCAAGTCTCTTTCACTTGGCTTTCTGTGTTTAGCAATCTACTAACTGTACTAACACTCGGGACCCAAACACCATTCTCTTCCCCTCCCTTGTGTCTATTTTTAGGGCAGGAAATGAGAGATTTTCAGAGGTGTAAAAGGAAGAAAATACAGTAAAAGAAAAGGCAGAGTTCCTAAGCAAGCCCCAACACCTACCTCTGCTGCTAGGTAGTGCCCAGTAGCAAGGTGTTTGAACCTGAAAAGGCTGTTCCAATACCCAGCACCACCACGACAAGGATCATGCTGCACCACCTGCAAGGAAAGGGAAAGCACAGTTACACTGCACAGCAGGGACCTCCCTTCCAAACACAGCATCTACCATATTTCATGGGCAGGTAAGAGGAAACAGAGCAAGGAGCCCCAGAAAAGATGAAGCCACCCTTCATATGTGAACACCACACAGCACAGGAAATCATTTCAGCTGGCTAGAATGAGTTCATTTGCACCATTTTCAAACATTCATTCTCTGCTTGTTGTCAAGTGACAAGACCATGGCTGATATCCCACTGGAGTTTGATGGCAGATTAGGGTGCAAGTTGACACAGAAGTACCTAAAGAAGGTGTTTTAGATGTGCAAGTGTTATCAGGTCTTGAAAGACACTTCCTAAAGACATGCAACAAATCCTCTACCTTTTTGGTATCATTAATTTTTGGCCTTCTGAAAGCAGTTGAGGGAAGACACTTGGAAATGTGTCTTCCAAAGGAATCTGGAGATCATTGTATTTACTCTCTAACTTCTCCTGGGGCAAGCAGAGCCTCCAACATCAGGTGATGTGTTAACTCCAGACCAGCTTGAATGTGAGTGCACAAACTTCCTCAGGGAAAAGTCAGCAGAGCTGGGCTGTGCCTTTTGGCAAGGATTAGGTTACCCCTGCCTTCAGTTTACCAACAGGAACTGCAAACACAGGGACAGTTACCACAGAAGCTACTGATATGCTGTAACATGTCAAAGTAATGTTAAATGGATATGGAAGTGCTGGAGTGAGCCCAGAGAAGGGTCAGGAGAATGATCAGAGGACTGAAGCACCTCTGCTACGAGGACAGATTGAGAGAGTTGGGGTTGTTCAGTCTGCAGAGGAGAAGGCTCCCAGGAGACCTTCTTGTGGCCTACCAGTATCTGAAGGGGGCTACAGGAAAGCTGGGGAGGGGCTTTTTAGGAGGTCAGATAGTGATAGAACCAGGGGAAATGGGTGTAAGCTAGAGGAGGGGAGATTTAGGTTGGATATTAGGAGGAAGTTCTTCACTATGAGGGTGGTGGGGAACAGGTTGCCCAGAGAGGTTGTGGAAGCCTCATCCCTGGAAGCTTTTAAGACAAGGCTTGATGGGGCCCTGGGCAACCTGATCTAGTGGATGGTGTCCCTGCCAGGCACTGGGGGTTGGAACTAGATGATCTTTAAGGTCCCTTCCAACTCTGACAATTCTATGATTCTATCATCTAGGTAGGCTTTCAATTCAAACACAGGAGAAACTGCATATCAAAGCAGATGCTTCTGGCATGAGACTATGAAGGATACCTATCCACTATTACCATTAATGTTAGGATTGTGAAGGGTCTAGAGCACAAGTCTTGTGAGGAGCAGCTGAGGGAACTGGGGTTGGTTAGCCTGCTCAGGGGAGACCACCTCACTCTCTCCAACCCCCTGAAAGTGGGTTGGAACCAGGTGGGGATTGATCTCTTCTCTTAAGTAAGAAGTGAAAGGACAAGAACACATGACCTCAAGTTGTGCCAGAGGAGGCTTAGGTATGCCATTAGGAACAATTTCTTAATTGAAAGGGTTGTCAAGGCCTGGCCCAGGCTGCCCAGGGCAGTGGTGGAGTCACCATCCCTGGAGGGGCTGAAAAGCCATAGAGATGTGGTGCTGAGACATGGTTTAGTGGTGGCCTGGCAGAGCTGGTTAACAGTTGGACTTAATCTTAAAAGGTCTCTTCCAACAAAACAACTCTATGGTTCTTACACACAGTTGGCATGGCAAACATTGAGTATCACAAAATAACTCTGAAAATACCAATAGATTGAGGGTATTTTAAGAAGTCAGTGATGGCCAAGGTGACAGTGACTCTATTTAAAAGCCAAGTACAGATAAAACTGCCCAGACAAGCAATGCACAGAGACCAGCAAAAGGCTGCAACCTGCTATCAAATTAACTATGCACAATCACACTATTCCACAGCAAAATAAACCCATAAATAGAGTGTTCTGTACACTCAGCAGGACAGTGGAAATTATTAGCTGGTGTTCAACTGTAGTGACTGTAAAAAGATGAGTACATAGATGCTGCATCATCCCCCTTTGCTGAATTGTCAAGAACCTGAATCTGAGAGCTATTATCTGCTGAACCACTGGAGATCAGAACTCCTCTTTGATGTTGCACAGAGAGCACAGTCAGTAAAGGAATTCTAAAATTAAACTTCTAATACTAGGAAGATTTTTACCTAAAGAGAAACCCAGGTACACTGGTTTTAAATGGAACCAGTAATTGTTCCTGCAAAGGCAGCCCCAGCCTGGGTTACAATTCTTACCTCTACTTCCCACAGGGCCTTTGAACTGGTTGCAGATGTAGCTGATTGCCTCCCTGTGGTTCTCAGGAAGACATGCTGCTTCTTCCTGTGCTCATCACAGGTCAGAAACTTCTCCTGTTCTGCATGGAACAGCCTCACCACGTCCCCCTGCCAAGGCCCAGAGAACACCATCAGTACAGACACTACACAGCAGTAAACCAGCCCCAGAAGGAGGAGTTCTGAGCCTTACCCCTTTGAGGATGTCATCTTTGTTATCACTCCATTTCATGAAGAGGACTATTTTCCAGCTTGTATTGCAGTTCACAGAGTTGACCTAAAAGGAGACCTAAAACCATTAGTCTCACTGTCTTGTGCCTGCACAATGTCCTCCTACAAACTCCTGCCTCACTTCCCTTCACAAGGGAAGGCTAGCTCCATTAAGTTGCTGATTATCAAAATAATCATTCCTAAACAATGCCACAGGTACCAACCAACTTGCTGGTTTGTATAAAAGAAGTCCAAGTAGCTTAGCTAAAGCACAGAGAGGTTTGGACAGCTGCTCCAGCTGTGTCCATCTGCCCTTACCTCATTGCATCCTGGATTATCCACAAGCTGGTGACTACTGGCATGGAGAGGTTGGCCAGCATTGACTGGATTCAGGACTACTTTGTCTCCAATGACAACCTGCAGAGAAATGCAGCATCAGACAGAAATTTGCACCTTGAGAAAACTCTTATTTTTTTGATGAGAGGAAATCACCTTCTTGCAGTTTGGAGAGATGCCAGCCTGAGTATGAATATCAGGATTCTGTTTGCTTCAGAATTTAGCTCACTGTCCTCAGTCATTCAGCCAGGAAAAAACCCTATACTGTTTATTGGACTCAGAAGCTTGCAGAAGAAATGCAGAGTGCAATGCTGGTAACTAACCTATCTGCCATTTCCCATGAAGTTGTTTCATTAGTTAACATTTCACAAATAATTCCTATAGCAAAAGGTCAGCCAAAAAAAAAATCTTCCTTCTCCAAGGGACACTTTCATTTGTATAATCAGATTCTTGACCAGGCTGGCAAGACAAAGGCACTTCATTATGGACTAAAAATCCTCTTCTTCCCTTCTTGTAGGGCAAAGTTTTTAACTAAAAGCCAAAAAGACTTCTTTACATTGAAAAGAATTATCCTTAGTGATAAAGTGTCTGAGAATTGGTGTGATACAAAAGGGCTTAATAACCACTAAGACTGCACTACCTGTGCTTTGGCTTTCCCATGTATGTGTGCCTGGAGAAAAGGAACTGGAACATCAAGACACAGGGGACTAGTCTATAAGAGAAGTTATTCCTACTTGATGAATTCCACTGGGTTTAGGTGCCAAATATGTACCTGGACTACACCACAGAGCAGGATGAAGCTTATGGCCTCCTGGGTTTAGGCAGATAGCATACTCAGGTGACTTAGATGGTGTAAAAGAGAGATGAAGAGATTCAAATGGTGCTGCATTAATTCAGAGCTGTCTATTCCCTAGAGCTCCCAACAACAGGGTTGCTTCACTTCATTATTACCTCACTCCTCACACACAAAACGATGAGGAGTTTTGATTCCAAACTGACAAGATTGAAACCCAAGATGCTAATCATTTGTTCCAGATCTACTGCAGGAGCTCAACATTTCCTACCATTTGGAGCTGGCCAGGAACTGTGAAAGGTTAGTGCAATTAGGTCCCTTATTCCCTCTGATGTTAAACCCTTCCACGTTTCCAAAATACAAGTTACCATAGCAATTTCCCACCCCCTCACCACACCATAGGAAAAAAGGTTGCTCCTGCACCACCATGCACTACAAGATCTATGCATTTCATCAACTGCAAGCCAGGCCTCCTGAAATGAGCTTGGCCAAGCTGTGCACAAGGCCATAGGTGAAGACATTCCTCTGAGCACTTACACTGTCTCCAATGGAACGCAGTTTGTAGAAGGGCTGTATGTAGAACCAGGAGCCTTCATTTCCAGCTTCATCCAAGGTCACCCTCATAGCATTCTTCTCTAGCAGAGCTGGAAGCCTCTTATTTACTGTTAAGTATTTGTTACTTTTTAAGTGAAGCAGCTAGAATAAGAATTAGAGTTCAGTTCTAAGAATGCTCATTTCTCCTCCCCTCCATAAACAGTGAGCGTGCTAAGATAACCACAGTATTGTACAGGAATGAAAATAAACACTACATTCCATAAAAACATTGATGAATTCAGGCACAATTTCACTTACATGTAAGACTCTAGAGAGAGTCTTACAGGACAAAACATCTCCAGCTAATCCAGCTGTCCTTCTTCAGCAAAACATAAACACCTAAAAGTGCCCCCACCACTTTACAACAGCTTGTTCAAAAAACCCAGGACCAGAAGTTGTCAAATGCTGAGGACTAAGTGGTTTTCCCTGGTTAGAAGGAGGTGGTGAGCAATAAAGCTGCTCTTCTCTTGTTTTGCTCTGTCATTTCACTGAAATGTGACTGCTTCTTTGAGGGCTCTCCTCAGAAAGTTCAATCCTTCAGCCCTCCTCTGCCACCTCACAGAGCGCTCACCACCAGCACAGATACACGAGCTGCCACAGGTCACATCCCAGCTCCCAACCCACCCACTTCCCACCAACTGCTGTTATTTTTCCAGTCAATTTAGCAGACAAGCACTTTTGTACAGAAAGCTGCTTTTTGATGCCTTTGGACTACCAAAAATACTCTCAAGACCATATGGGAGCGATGGCAAAATATGGCCCAGAACTTATCACTGCTCTTAATAGTGCTGATGTTTGTACTCCAATCAAAAGTGGATATTAGCATCTTGCTTTCATCATTAAAAGTCATTTCTTTTTTCTTTTTGGCCTCAAACACAGGCCAATAACACACTTCAACCAAGGCAGGGACTTCTCTGTCCACCCTCTTTTTCAATCATCCAGTTGTTGTCTTGGGTTTGATGCATGATTACTTGGTTTCCATTCCTTGGGACCCTTTGCTTTAATGGACTGCAATTACTTTTACAGCTTGATTTTCCTTCTCTGTGTCAGTTCACTATTTGACATGCCAACATTTGATTGTGAGAGACCCTACTGGGCAGTGCACAGTGCCTGTGCCATCTCCAGTGAAGGCTCTGAGAAGGATTTCTGAAGAAAGCAATCATATGGTGACCTCAAAAAAGGCACAATTAACCCATAATAAAGAAGAGACTCCATCATAGCTATACATCCAGTTCTTGCTTCACAGGATCCCCCTTCAGGACACTGTCACACCCTGCAAAGCTACAGACTCTTGCCCATGAATCCCAGAAATTTAAAGTCTCCTTGAGCATGGGCTATTGAGCAAAACCCTGGAGAGCTTGGGAAGATGTTCAGAGCCTACCTGGATAACATTGCCATACTGGATAACTGTTCCCAGCAGCTTCCTGTTTTCAGTTTCATTCTGCTTCTTCTCCAAATCTGCTGCATGCTGGAATCAAAGGAGAACAACTTAATTGCTGACTGTTTGTTCTAAAGAGTGGCCAAAGCCTCGAGGTTCTTTAAGAGTATTTCACAGCACTGGAAAAACACCAAGCATCTGAAACAACATCATCCGCTTTTCCTAACTTGCAACTGCATCATTTCCAGTTCCTTTCCTCAGTTGTTCAGGAAGACAGACACACACCACTGAAGCAACCAGCAATTTGGGTTAAATTTGACAATAATTTGCAATAAACCATGAGGTGGAAAGCTCAGACAAGATAGAAGCCATGAGAAGAAAAGCCAGACCTGCAGAGGGAAGGTGAAAAGGGATGGGGAACCACTCAGGCCAGGAAGTCTATATTCCTTTCTACTGACTTCTATGCACATCAAAAGGAAAAGAGCTCAACTTTGGATCTTTCTTTTACTTTGCCAATACAGGCTCTAACTTTTATTTGGAAAACCTTCTTGAAGCCTTTCAGGACCTAAAGGACACATAAGAAAAATGGGGACAGATTTTTAGCTGGACCTGTTTGTGACAGGACAAGGGCTGATGGTTTGAAACTAAGAGGCAGATTCAGACTAGAGAGAAATGTTTTCCACTGAGGGTGGTGAGAGCCTGGCCCAGGTTGCCCAGAGAGGTGGGAGATGTCCCATCCCTGGAACCATTCCAGGTCAGGCTGTCTGGGGCTCTGAGCAACCTGATCTAGTTGCAGACGTCCCTGCTGACTGCAGGGGGTTGGACTAGATGACCCTGAGAAGTCCCTTTCCACCCAAGCCAGGCTGTGATTCTGACTCTTCTACAGCCTGTCTTTTTATGGTGACTCTGATCATCTTCACCATGCAGCAGAATTATGTAGAAGACATTTACAAATGGCCACTGCAGCTCTGAATACATCAGTTCCCAACTCCCCAGGCACCACAGAACTCCTATTTTTCAAGGCTGAAGGATAACTCTATGCTACATTACAGACCAGCTGTGAAAATGCAGCTGGGCATTTCTGTATCACACCAACATGGTAATAAAAGGGAAAGCTCTTGCAAAATTGAATGATAACAGGGATACATTGTTCTAGTTAATCATTTAAAACTCATCTCTTGCACTTTGTTTTACAAGAAATGAGCTATTTTGCCCAGGCTGATTTTAAACCATTTCATTTGGCAATAAAAATTTGCTTTACCTGAAAGACCTTTTTTTCCTTCAGAAAACAAATCTGTATGCACTTCAATCTATATCTGGTGGTAAAAAGCAATTTAAAACTACTTTTGTGGAGACTAAGCATCAGTCTTGATGGTTTTGTTCTCAGATCTCAAGGACTAATAGTAGGTCTAGTTTTCTCCTGGAGAAGAAGTGTCCACAATGCCTAACTGTAGCAAGGTGAAGTAGCATTAACTCAGGACAAATCTTAACTACTGCAAAGGAAGAGCTCTCTGCACACAGTTAGAAGATTTCAGCATCTTCAGCTGACACAAAATGTGCTATTTTTAGCAGCTGTGCTAGGTGTGACAGCTGGCTCTTGCTCCAGGAGAACCTGGAATTCCAGCTGCTCCTTCAACATCAACAGTATCTCCAGCAGTACAATGCAGCATCATCTCCTCTTTAGTCCTGGAACACAACTTGCTTGATCTCAAAGTATTCTGTCAAGAAAGGATTTCTTCAAGACACTAGGGCTCTCAGCTCCCAACAGCAAACACAGAGCCAGGACTTCTCTGCCTGCACTGGATTAGGAGCCACAGTGATTATAAAGAAAGAAAACAGTGCATTCTGTGAAAATATGATTAAGACTTTGGAGGGATTTAAAAGCACACACCAAAACTGACAGCCACTCAAGAAGGAAGGATCCTTTTCTCTGGCCACTAGATGTCAGCTTCTCAACCAGCACTGATTTCTTGATACCAAAGACAGACAAGTGTCCCAGATTTTAAATCCCTTAAATGGCATTAACTTAAAATAACCTGACCTCAGCATTGAAGGCTCCACAGCAGACAATAAATTCCACCAGCAGACAAACAGAAGCCAAAAAAGGCAAGTGATGATGAACACATCTTGCATCACCAATTCTGTTAAGAGTGATATGCACTGATAATGAAATCTAATCACAGGCACAGCTAACAATTGTATGCATGTGTCTGGCCATAGGCCCCCCCACCCCTCCCCAGTACCCATCATGCAAAACACAGGGATTTTTAGAGTACTCCACGTGCCCACAAATGGAAAAGATGACACAAGTCCCCATCTGACTGGCAGAAAAACAAAGTTGGATGTGAGTTTTAAGATATTGAAGTTTTTCAGGGCTCTGAGCAACCTGCTCTAGTTGCAGAGGTCTCTGCTTGCTGCAAGGAGGTTGGAGCAGATGACCTTGAAAGGTCCCTTCTAACCCAAACCACTCTATCATATATAAAAGATGTACATGGGACCAAATATTTTTAAAGCCATGCATCAGCCCCAGGCCACCAAAGACCCTTTTAGGTTTTGGGTTTTTTTAGCTCAGGCTAAATAAAGGTTTAGTCTTTATGCCAAAGTGATGCAGATTAAATAATCTCCACTAGAACTGTAGAATGCTCAAACCCTTTCACCAACTGAAGCAAGCAGCTCCTGCCTGGTGGGCCCCTGCTGTACAACCACCACTCAGCTGCAGCTAAATACTGGCCCAACTGGATTCTGTGTTCCACAGGGAGCTCAGCACAGAATGGGCAAGTGTCAGACAGAGGAACAGGTCCCAAACACCTGACCTGGCATGTACTGAGGAAAGAGAAGACAACTTTAAATGATATTATAATCCAGGGCAATCACAGAGTATTTTTTTTCTACATCATGCAGTATTTAGACCATACTTACTCTTAAAATCCATGAACTCACAAACAAACTCTCCTCTTCCTTTATACACCAGAAAAACCAAACCCAGAATCCTCTGTTTCTTAAAGCCTGCTGGCTGGAGAGTGTGCTGGGCCATTTTATCTAGACTGTGCTTTCTCCAAGACACATTGGGCCAGATAGTCCTTGAGGTGCCTTCCAACTTCTGTGGTCCCATGGCCTAGCCCTCTCACCATCATTAAAGGGGTGGGAGAAATGTAGCACAAGTGAGGGACCTTTGTGCTACAGCCAGCACCAAAATAGCTTTCTCCTTGCCAAGTTAATACTTCTAAGGCTGTAAAACTACATTTTCAGAAGCAAAATGAGTCCAACAGTCAGCCTTTGTGAAACACAGGAGCAGGGCAGCCATATGGCAATCAGCAAATGACACTCTCCTACAGGGCCATTTTGTACTGCAGGCTACAATGAGCTTAATATAGGCTTAAAGAAACTAAAAATATTTAGAATTGTAATTTTGACATGAAGTACTCTAGCTATGTAATTTTAACATAAACATGGAGTTTATTTAACTCTAAAGGCAACAGATGGTATTTAAGTTAAGCTGGCTTTTTTTTAATATAGGAACTCTAAAAACAGCAATCAACTGCCTTACTGGGTTTTCAACAGCTGAATGTCAACATTTTACCCAGAAAATATTAAACACTGCAAGTTAATAAGGAAGGAAAGGCTGTCTGGCCTTGGAATTACTCATAATTACCCATCAACCTTCCCATGTACCAAGAGCAGCTCTCTTTGTTTGAGGAATGCCAGTAGATTTATTAGAGAAGCAGCTCAGATGGCATCTACCAGCACAGTCAGTGTCCATGAATTCCAACATGGAGGTGCAAGGCCCAAGGATCCTCTACACCACTTAGTTGCTTGGAGGGTTCCATTCTGATGCTGTTCCCACCCAAAATGCCCACGTGGAGCATTACTAGAGTTAGCACAGGTTCACCTGGTCTAGGGAATCCTGCTCTGGCAGGGGGGTTGGACTAGATGATCTTTCCAGGTCCCTTCCAACTCCTAATATTCTGTGATGGCAGAAGTTGAAATGGCTGCTATCATAGCTACTGGTACTGGGACACACAGCCCTTGACCAGCATGTTGCCCTAAATCAGAGGCTGCTAGAAGAGTTAGATCTCAGTGAATGGCTCAGAAGTTGGTTTGCATACTGATTTCTCTCTACTGTTCTGGTGTCTCCTGGTTAAGTGTGTCAGGTTGATTGGCAATGCTTGATGCAAGCAGTGCTGGTGAGTGTGCTGCTGATCCAAAGGTGGCTGAAGATCAATACTCACATGCAGTTTATTGAGTAGCACAGCATCTGTTGTGCTGTTAGCTCCTGGCTTTGCTGCCTTCCAGAACTGCTTCTGAGCAGAGTAGCGGTTCATGGGACACAGCTTGAAGAGGCAATCTATAAAAAGATGACATAAACAGAAAGATTGCTTCAACCATTGGTAATCAGCTGGATTTTTGCTGCTAACACTCTGCAAATATTCCAGCAGCAAGGAAAGGTTTATAAACAAATTCCAAAAGGCTCTTGATCAGACAAGTGCTTTTTTGAGCAAGAGGAATGTTGCCCCATGAATGATAAAAATTAACTGCTGCTGCCAAACCTCTGATGCAAGACCAGAACATTTATAACCAGTCCCAGTCAAAAACACCACCATACTAAAATGCTAACACATTTCAATCCTTTCTCAGACAAACAGATCCACTTTACACACAGCTTTTCCTTCTTCTACTTTAGCAGGTACAGTACTTCGACCAAAGAATGTTAGTTTGAGGGGTTTGGGTTGTTTGTTGTTTAGACTTTAACTCAGATCCCTTCTACTGCTAGGGCAAAGGAGGCACAAAGACCTGGAGAAACTCACCTAATAAAGCAGCAGCACAAAACACCCCCAAAATATAGCACACACAAGCACAAGCACTCAAAGCATAGCTCAAGGTAACTGTAAACCCCCTCAGGGTGTCAGGCCCTTTGCCCAGTCCAACAGTTTATTTAACATCCTGCCTGGCAATAGCCAGGAATTCCAGCTCATTAGTCTAACATAAAAATGTAATTTTAATAAAAGAGATGCTAACTTCTCACTGATAAAACCAAATCAGCTGCCTTTCCTGGTTCTCCTCTGCTGTTGCCAAGCAACTGAACACACACAGAAAATAAATGAAGCTATGCAAAGACATTGCCCAAAGTAGCAGAGTAGAAGTTTAAACAATGTGCCAGAAAAGCCAGAAGGCTGCTCCTGGTGCCTTCTTGGCAATGGCATGGATGCAAGACTTCAGGTTCTAACTGACATGGGATGTCTCAAGGCTCCTGGTATGTCCTTACAGGCAAGCACTGCCATTTGGGAAGCAGCAAGCCAAGGAGAGACCTACCTGGGGGTTTACCTTCACCATCCCAAAAGTATGGCTGCTTATGGGCCACCTTGCTACAGACATATTGAATGCATGTCAACCAAAAAGGGAAAGATCCCACACTTGAAGAGTCATCTCAGCTCTGTCACAGGTTGAAGTTGCTGAAGGGCCTGACCCTGCTAGAGACCAACCTGCATCAGCTCATCTGGGAATGCCATCTGAGATGGACACCTCCACTCTTGTCATGCCTTTCTTAGCACAAAGTCCCATTTGATGTCACACTGCCTGCCTAATTCATCCTCAAAGCACTGTTAGAGCACACTGGGCAATATAAAACACCTTCCACAGCAGGGCAAAGGTCTGTCTTCAAAACTAAATCCCATTCTCATGGGGTGAATCACTGGTGGCAGATTGTCCTTTCAACTCAGTGAGCCACTGACTGCCAGATGGGCTGATCAGCTTGTCCCAAACCACCAGAGCAACTCCTGCAGTCTGCTTCACTGGTGGCCCACTATAGCATCACCAGGTACAGGAAGAGCTGAGCATGGCAGCAGGGACCTTCAATGGAGTGAAAGACACCAGGCAAAGAGAGGAAAAGCTGAGAGATGTGGAAGGAGACTGAATTGCATCTGTCCAGACACCCTCACCTCCACTTGGCACTACCAGCTTTGACCAAAGAAGAAGTGGCAAACGAAGTGCACACCACATTTGGCAGGTTTGCTCTCTTCAGTGCACTTCTCATTTACATAGAGATGATTCACAGAGCTTGACAGCACAGAACAGATTCAAAAAGCCACTGCAGGCTGGCACTTTAAGCTAAGACTATGCATTGTAAGCAAAGCACCAGTTATAAAATTGTCTATTTTTGCTGAAGCCATCAGTTCACACAATGACAGCAATTAACACCCAGAACTGCACAGAAGAATTAATTGTATGCTAGATATAGTCACAGTGCAAGTGTATTTTTTTCCCCACCCTTTTCAGTCAAGAAAGTTGTCAAGTTAGGTTTAACTTCTCAACTCTTAACTGCAAGCAACCTCCTTCCTCTCTTCCCTGTAGCACAGGGGAAAGGTCTACAAGCACTCAACCTTGTCCTGTTCAAGAAGGGAAAACACAACATGTTTTTCTTTGCTTTTCTTCCTAGTTAAAGCTACAGATCTAAACCAAACAATGAAAAGCACTCAGGGTAATTATTTTCCTCCTAATATTTGTTTATGAAGTCTATTTCTTCAGTGGCTGAGGAGCTAAACTTAGCCTTGGTCCCCTTACCATGCCCACCACAGTTGGTAACATGGCTCAAGCTACATCAACTTCACGGCCAGAAAACTTGCTGCTATGTTTACAAAACTCAACACACAAGTTTGTGCTAGCTGAGCACCATCAGGGTCAGCAATCTGCAACCCACAAGCAATGATGACTGTGGAAGTCACACCCAACTTCTAGAAGCAGAGTATGTGACAAGTTGTTGGTTTATTCTCAACAGATCCAAACCCAAGCCAAAGGAGCTGAAACAATTAGAGATCATTTCAATCATGGATCCAAGCAGCTTTAGCTTGAAAGGTGATAAATAAAGCTATTACTGCAGAGTAATTACATCTAATTATACACTGCTTGTTGAATATTAACCAGGAAGGAATGCATTTTCTTTCCAGATCTTCAAGATATAGAGAGAGAAATGGCAGAACCTCACACTGAGTAAGTGTAAAAATAAACCACCACGTAACTGCTGATGAAATGGTGACAGAGCAGGAAGCCAGGACACTGAACAATGCTCCTGTAGGAAGAAGTGACTGCATAACTGTACACACTACCCCACCATGCACACAGATGATGAATGACTGCTATAGAGACAAGTATTTAATGTGCATTTCAATGCTCCCAAGCTAAATCCTCTTCTGTCGTCAGCAATTGTTTTGCACCTCATCAAGTGGACTGAGTGAGACCATAATTGCACTGTGGGATACATTAATGCTCTCACTCTTTGGACATTCAGGTCCCCAATGGGTCTCTGCCACCTGCAGCTCACACAAATACTGTCAGTAAGGTTTGGTTATTCCCTGCATGGACCAGCAGCACATTCAGGGATACTGGAAACAGCAGAGAATTCCATGTTCTGAGGTATTCTTGGGTTCAATGAAGACAGAAACCTGCCAGCTCCATTATTTCAACTGCAATTCCTTCTGCTCCATGCTTTTCACTTTCTCTTCTCCCTTCTCCACTCCTTTTCCTAGACCTTGCTCCTTTCCTACCCAGTCAGTCTCCCAACTCCCAACCTCCCCAGTCAGGCCAAGTTCAACCAGATTCCTCTACTTTCATCATGATTATTTGGCCCCCAACAACTGATTAACCCATCCCTTCTCTTTTCCTCCTCATGACAGCAACACAGAGGTCTCCACCTAACACTTGAGGAGGGATTGTTTTCCCCAGCCAATCCTCATGTCCCAAGGTTTCCCAACTTCACCATCCAAGGCACCTTTACACTCTCCAAGCATAAGAGACCAGAACTTTACACAGCAAAGGCTGGACTTTTGTCCTTAACCATCCACACAATATTTTGCTAGACTCTTTAGGAACTCAAAGCTGTCCAGGAACACAGACCCTTCTTGAAAACCACACCTGGGAAAAAGAAATCCTAAAACTAATCAGCCAAACCAGCAAAACCATAACCAGCAAGCTGCAAAACCATCTCCTAATGGAAGCTTTTAGCCAACCTGGAGAACTCTGTAGTGCTTCCATCTCATACTGAACAAGAACTGCAGTGTGTGGGGGCAGGCAAGCTGCTGCTGGGCAAGTGATGGTCGTCATAGGATCAATCCCTCTGGAGGGGTAAGAGCATCTGGGCTCACAGATGCAGAGCCTGGTTTAAGAGATGACCCATCCCTGTTTCACACACTGCAAGCTCAGCAAGGTCCCTCTGGTGCTGGCCCATGGCAGCTGGCTGACCCCAGCCTGCTCTGCCTCTTGGGTTCCACTCAATTGGGTAGGCAGAGTTTTTGCTTTCACAGCAAAATGGAAAACCTGAATGATTTTGGTTTTTTAATGGACTGTGAGGGAATTTAGGTAGCATTTAGATAGTATGTTGGTAGGATCATTATGAAATACAATGTAAGACCTGTCCAAAATAGCAAATACTCTAATTTCAGAGAGGCCAGAATGATTGGGAGAAGGGAGTGGAGTATTTCAGAGACCACCAAGATGTATACATGCACACTGTCACCACAAGCTGCCTAGAAACACAGGACTCAAACATACCTGTGCAATTCCAGTCTTCCTTTCAGAGGGCTTCCCCCATCATTTGGGGCACCTTATTATGGCCCAAATGTTATTTGAGGAATAACAACATCACCTAAAAGTGACATGATGTCATTTCTACCCTTGGTATGCAAAGCCAGTTCCAAAAGTTGCTGACCTGACACTGCTGACATCCAAAGCTCTTTATGGTGCCTTTGCTGGGTGACAGTTGGACACTACATAAAGCTTCCATACTTGCTACCTCCAGCAATCAGCTTAGATCAGTTTGGAGCTGCAATACACAATTTATCTCCCTCTTCCATTTTGCAGCATGCTCATTTCTTAATGATCTGGCAGTACTTTTCCCTTCAGCCAGGCTGCTTGTGTAATCTATCACTCACCAGCTTTTCCAACCCTCCTCCCTGGCTATATTAAGCCTTTAGTAGAAAGTCTTCACCAACTTTTCTGCAGTTAGAGAAAGCAGGCATCAACTATTTTGTTGGTCCTTATTTCTTTTGAAGAGCACAGATCCAGATTTCCAGAATGCCAACTGGAGAAAGGCAAGAGTCAAGAAAAATTCCCTCTCCCAAAAAAACCCTACTTCAGAATGCTTTCAGAGGAGGGAAATCCAGAAGGATGAAGATACTGAGATGAGTTACTTACAAACCCCACTGAATATTTAACACCAACACAGCTGTTTCTTCAGCACTTGAAACAGAAAGCCAAGCTCCTTTTTGCACAGCAATCCTAAAATTACAAGAAAATCAGCAATTCCCTGCTGAAATTCAGCAGTTTCTCTTCAGACTTTTCTATACTTAGACACCTGATATTTCCCCAAGGCCAAAGACTACTCTCAGCAGAAAACAAATATAAGGATAGTAGTTTTATTTGTATTTGAAATAAAATATAGCAGCAAAGAGATGAAGAAGGAACATAACTGGCAATGGTGGAAATACTGCAAGTAGTTCTCAACTTCATACTCATGGAAGTTGCAGAGCTTTAGGGATGATAAGATTCCCCAGGATGAAGAGGTTATTTATTTAGAGACAAACCAAAGCCCTCTTCTGTGTTTCCATACAATCTGTTCATGCAGGAGGCATACAAGGATCACACAAAATGCACAGAGATTCAATCACAGGCAAGTTTCACCTCCTCAGAAGCCCTTGGATTACTACATCATCTGTTTCTATACTTGTTCCTTCTGAGGTTTAAAAAGAAGAGATGACAGCCTGAGAGCTTCAAAGAATATAGAACAAAAGCAGCTCCAGAAATGTGTTGATTATTAATCATTCCTGCATTTCCATAAAGAAAGGGGACAAAAAAAGAACAAACCTGATCCTACTGAAATGACTGTGATGAGAAGACATCCTCTCCTTTTCACTTTGCAGTGAACAAACTCTTCTGGCAGCACAAAAACCATTTCAGAACAAGTATTTTGTGAGGATGAACAAGACTCTGGACCTGCTGTCCCAGTAGAGCCCACCCCAGCAAAACAAGAAACCAAACTTAGGTGACTGGAAGAGGATGCCTGAGGTCAAATCTCATCACCAACATTTTTTGCCATGCCACAAGTGTGGAAAACTGAAGTGCAGGTGAGAAGGGCATTGGTATTCCAAGCCCATGTGTCACTGTAAAGCAACTCAATCATGCAAGATTGAAACCCTGAATTAATTACATGACAAAATAGATTAGAGGTTGCTGCTGCTGTGAAGTCTGCTACCTCCCTTCTCCATGCTGCTGCAGCTTACCTGCTTTCAAGGGCTTTCAATGCTTTTCTTTGTAAAGCTGAACACAGGAGGAAAATCACCCTTGCAACCAACATTTAAATGGAGAGTCTGCATGATTTATTTTACTTTAGATATTAAAATAACCACCCCTGATTCCTATCTGCAAGACACAAGGGTAACCACCCTCTTGTCATTGTGCTCATTTAGGCACAGTGCTACCAATGGAAATCACTACTGCATTTTTTCAAGCTGTAAAAACACAGCTAATAACAATTACATTCTTTCCTAAGAGCTGATATATCAAACCAAATGAAGGGAGAAGACTGCAACAGGGATTTCAGAGAGTGAAAAATTACATACCTGAGAGCTGGACACTGAACATCAATGCCTACTAAAGCAGGAGTATTCATTAACATGACACTAATTATAAAGCAATGGCTTTTTGAAGACATAACAAATTAGCCTTACTCCACACAACGTTATTAGCAACTTCACAGAAATAATCACAGTATCTGAGCCAGCAATGTGCCCTTGTGGCAAAGAAGGTCTAGTTCTGGGCTCCCCAGTTCAAAAGAGACAGAGGAACTACTGGAAAGAGTCCAGCAGAGGCTAGGAAGATGCTGAGGGCACTGGAGTATCTCTGGCAGGAAGAAAGGCTGAGAGCCCTGGGGCTGCTTAGTCTGGAGAAGAGCAGCCCCAGAGGGGAGCTGCTCAATGCTGAGCAAGAGCTAAAGGCTGGGGCCAGACTCTGCTCAGTGATGCCCAGGGACAGCCCAAGGGGCACTGGGCACAAACTGGAGCCAAGGAGGTTCCAGCTGAGCAGGAGGAGAAACTTGTTTGGTGTGAGGGTGTTGGAGCCCTGGCCCAGGCTGCCCAGAGAGGCTGTGGAGTCTCCTTCTGTGGAGAGATTCCAAGCCCAGCTGAAGGTGACCCTGGGCAAGCTGCTGTGGGTGACCCTGCTGGAGCAGGGGGTTGGACTAGATTACCTCCAATGGTCCCTTCCTACCCTACCCTCACCATACCAGTCTGGGTTTCTGGGATTTGCTGTGGCATAAGGCTGTCCTTCAGCAAAAATCAAGCAACATAACCATTCCAACATGGAAGAGCAAACACATAGCTCCTCACCTGCAGGGAAATGATCTTGTGAGGCTCTGAACACTCTGTCATGCCTTGGGGTAAATCAAGAACTAAAGCACAGGCAGCTCACAACACTACAAGCCAAGTCCCCCTGAAGCCATCAAGACCACATTGATACCAAAGTGCCCAAAGCTACCAAAAGCCTAACATGAGAAATACACCTTTAAGTAAACATCTTAGGTATCAAACTGTTCAGAACACACCAGTGTTTGTTTTAGTTTTTGCATGTAACCTCTTTGGTCTCCTTCAAAAGGAAAACTGCTACTCGAGAAGAGAGAAATATTTAGAGACTGGATACACAGGCAGCCCCAAAAGGAAACAGTTGCAGGAAAGCCCAGATTTGGGTTTCAACCTCTGGTACAAGCAGCACAGTGAAGATGTGTCATGAAAACACAGAGCCAGAAGAGACAGCAACACCAGCAGAAAGGAAAAGAGTAAAACATGTGTCTCATTTGACATCTAGGGTATCAGGTTAAAGAATGTTAGAAAACTGAGAGCCTCCTTGCTGCTGAGATGTAGCACCATGATGGATAACTTGTCCCTGGCTGGGTGATACACGTGGATAGAAGACAGAGATGAAGACAAAAAGCAACCCAGTTGTCTCAGAAAAAAAGCATTAAGGACAGAGAGGGAATGCATCAGGAATCCTTGAAAGCACTAAGGAACAGGTCTAATTTATGGGCACAAAGGATAACTTACAGCAACAGAAGCTACTTCAGAATCAGCTCATGAACCTTTCAAAGGGTCAAAGCACCATAAAGGTTCCTGGCTAGGAGCAAATACAAGCCAGAAAAAAAGAAAATCTCTTCATGTTGAGGAAACAGGGAAAGAAAAACCTCTCAAGAGAAGAGTTCACAACTGCACACTTTAATTTGAGCTAACCCAGGATCCCAAGAAAGCTACTGGTTGCAGTGAGTGCTTTTACTGCCTTGGCTCATTTCTGTCTCTGGTCCAGCACAGCAAGCACTCCTGGACCAGAGGCACACCTTGCCAGAAGGCAAATCCAAAGGCCAACTCCTTCTCTCTCCCAGAAGTACTGAAAACAGTTTTGCACACTGCAAAGAGAAGCATTCATACCCTATCTATAAATGGAATAAAGCAAACTAAGGTGCATAAGAGCTGCAGAAGCATTTTTAAGTGAACTGTTCTGGCTTCAGCCTTGAGGGCTGTATTCCTAACTCAGGAAGCCAGCCCCTATCTCCCTCTTAATAGTGCCCTGATCAATCACCCTGTGAGGCACTAAAAGGCACAGCTCAGAACACAAACCCTGGGACATTCTTCCTCAAGATCTTCAGGTCTTTTTTGGTTTGGTATCATTTTGCCCTGGCAGTAAACAACAGTCTATTCACCTGCTGGCCATATTTCACTTTATTTCAACTGCTCACCCCTTGAATGTCATTGTCACATTTGCTTCTTCACTTGTTCCAGCTTTCCTGGAATAAAGTTCCTGCTCCAAGCAGGGCAGGAGGCAGGGAAGGGCTCAAGACAATCCAAGCACAGGAAAAACTAGAAAGATCAAATTTCAAACACCCTCTGAAATTGTCAATATGGAGCAGTATGCCAAGAATACAGTTGTGCTATGAGAGCTGACATGACTGAACAGCATAATAAAGTCATTTCTATTTAAGAAAGCTTTGCATGTGTGTTGTGAGAAAAGCATCACACAAAATAAAAGGCAATTTTTTTCAGCTGTTCAATAAAGTAACTCAATTAGCAGCTTTGAAATCCATTTGGCTTAAAGAAAACACACCAAAAAAGATATGGGGAAGTTACAGATTTGAAAAGATCATTGAAGTCTCTCTCAGGTGGAAGAACTGAAGAAACAACAAGACTGAATTTAGTGCTTTAATTTTTCTGAAGGCTAATGAAGTGCTTGAGATCCCTTGCTGAAATGCTCTTTTGTTTCTTTCCTTCTGCACCAAGTGCTGCCTTCCCAGCTTCTTGCCCCTTTGCCTTCTGTAGGACTGCCCACAGCACATGCTCCCAGGACAGGCAGACCCTTGGACAACTCACTTCACTCTGCCTTTGAGAGGGAGGGATGAGCTAACCATGCCTACTCTGTTCCTGACATACCTCCTGACGTCACCCAAACTCCACTGTTTCTGTGCCTAACCTGTTTATTTTTACAGTGGAAGCCCATTATTTCTCTCCCTCTCCATGTGGGCATGCAACAGAACTTCTCCCTCCCCCAGAGACGCAGGCTTCTCTGTGCCACAGCTACTGAGATGCAAGACTAATCAGTCTTGTTCCTGACCATTCCTCTCCTCTGGATTTTCTCTAGCTGCCTCATCTCTTTCTGGAAGTATGAGGTGCAACACTAAACAATATATTTCACTTGAGGCTCTGCCAGGAAGTAAAATTGGAAAAAATAATTACTATGCCTTCTGGCAACATTTCTTTTTATGTATTCCAAAGCAGCAACTGCACTTCTTGTAACAGCACAGCATCAACTCCTATTCAAACTGTGACTCCTGCAGTCCCTGGAGCCTTTCACAGAATCACTGAATGGTCTGGGTGGAAAGGGACCTTTAGAGGTCATCAGTCCAACCAGGGGCATCTGCAAACAGAAGCAGCTGCTCAGAGCCACAAACAACCTAACCTGGAATGATTCCAGGGATGGGATATCTGCCCATCTCTCTGGGCAACCTGGGACTGTCTCATCACCCTTAGCATAAAACATTTCTTCCTTCTACCTAGTCTATATCTCCCTCTTTTAGTTCAAAACCATCACCCCTTGTCCCTTCCTACCACACTGCCAGATGTGCCCATCCCCCTCTTCCTCCCTGGATGCAGTCAGCTAAGCAGTCTTTGACAGATGCCCCCACTGAACTGCAATGTCATTTTTCAGATCATTTCTTCAATTTGCAAGGTAATTCTGAGTGAATTCCCAAATCACCTTCTTCTCTGTGGAGCTGATAGAGGACAGGCAGCTGTGCCCAGTTACCAGCAGCTTGGCAGCAGGCACCCAGTGCTGCTCTGGCACTAGAAGACAGCATCCATAAGGCATGTGATACCATAGTGACATTCCAATTTCCAGTAAATTGGCTATAGATGGACTTGAGCAGCACTATTTGAAGAGCTCAGCAAAACAAAGATGAGTGCCAAAAGCCCAGACCTGCTTTAATTATAGGAACCATCACCCTGGAGCTCAGGAGAGCAGAGTCATGCTGCTGAGCTACGCTGCCCTCCCAAGCAGAGGGTGAAACACCACTGGTCACATCTGTTTGCTGAGCCTCAAAGCTTTATTCTTTGCTTTTTGTTCCTTGGCTTGGCTTGAGTCTTTCACCTCTCTTACTGAGGCCCTATCCCTCTACTTTAAACAGTCACCAGCCTTTTGGCAGGGGACCAGAGCTGCTCTGCCTGAAGCCTCTCAAATGCTGCTGGTCCATCTGACCACGCTGGCTCCGCCGCCGTACACCACTCCCCTTCCCAGCAACAGAAGGCACCGACAAATCATGCAGCTAATGAAAATCTGGCCCAGTCCTCCATAACACAGCCTTAAGATCCCACTCTGGCTATCATTTTAAAAGCAGATTATGCTGGCAAGGTATATATGTATGCTGTAAACACAAGTGCTGCCATATATTGCCTCTGCTCAAGCTGCCTGCAGCAGCATACCAGCGAGTTACAGCAGAGAATAAAACACTTCAAGCACTTCTCAAAAGTGCAGTATTGCACTTTAACAGCACTGAAGGGTTCAGCTATGCCAGCACCGCTGCTGAAAGACAATCCATAGCTTCAGAGATCAGAAAGGAAAGTGGAAAATAGTCCCTAAACTTGTAAAACAGCCCCTTCCAGGAACGGCTTAAGAGCTCTGCTTTACCAAATAAGGCAAGTGAGAGCTGGAAGCCAAAGGAGGAGAGCCATGCTGTGTTGGAAGAGGCAGACAGCTGGATCACAGAAACGTGAATCAGTCAGCTTCACCGGACCGGATTGCAATGGGAAGAACAAATGTTCAGCGACCATGAGCGGAAGCAGAGCCTGCCAGGAGAGGCCTGAAGGCATTTATCCCGGCCAGCAGGAGCACAGCACATTCCTACAGGAGTTTGGTGAGGCTTTTTTTTCAATGCAGTGCACTGCTGTCACCCTAAATAGGCAATGGAATCACCATAGATTGTGTCTGGAAAGAGATGCTAAGGAGGATCTTACTATCACTTGAAGTGCTTTGCAGTCCTGAGTCAAGGGAGCATGTAAAAATAGAACTCCAAATCCTAAAAATGCACAGTCTACTCCAAACTGACACATTTCACCCTGCTCTCCAGAGCTGCCAGTATGCTACTAGATAAGGACAAGCAAAGTAGTGGAGTTGCTAAGCAAAATACTCTTCATTTTTCAACTTCAAAAGAAACTGAGTTGTTTTTCTTTCTTTTCTTTTCAAAGAACACAGATGTCATTCAATTTATTTTAGCCTGTTCTACTATTTCATTATCTCCCAGAAAAAAAAAAAAAGGCAGAACAAACCATCATCAATCTCTAAGGGATGTTCCTTACAGGCTCAAAAGTGTAAGCCTTCTCCAGAAATAAACACACTGTTAACTTGATGTCTGTTTTCCAATGGACACAGCAGCTCCTAGGAGTCTTAGGTTTACCACAATCAGCATTGTCCCTGGAGAATTGACTGTAACAGCCTGTGTCAGGAACACCAGAAGGTCATACAGGAAATCAAGGAGGCAACATAGGACTGTAAAGGAAATCAGTTTTAGATCTTTAACTTGTCCAGCTATGAAGCAGAACAAGGTTTGGTTTTAGGTGCTGTAACTCCACATGACAATACCTGCCTTATTTCCCTGGAATCCTGGAGACAAGAGCAACCAAACCCCTCCATTGAGCTGATACCACAGTCAGAACATGCAAGCGATGGACCTCAAGGCTTCTTACCCTTCCAGCACAAGAGCTACCCCAGCCCAGTAGGAGCTCCCTGCCCCACAATCTTGGGTGCTCTGCTTTCACAGTACTCAGCTTTCTGATTTGCAGTCCCTCTCTGAAACAGTCACACCAGCATTCTACCAAAGCCAAGCAAGAAGGATCCACCTACGTACTTCATCCTGAATCCCACCTGCTTCCTAAGCCAATTCACCTTCAGAACACAATATTTACCAGTCATTCAATTTCAAAGACTATTAATTGTTGCTTTCTCAGTGTATGTGAATCAACAGATCCATTCATTTCAGTCTCCTCTCCTGCCAGCTGCAGGGAGATGAGTAAATCTGTACATTAACTGTAGCATTTGACAGTCACAGCTGGGAGGTCTTCACAGCAACTCATCATCAACTGAAAAATAGGAGGGGAAAAAAGTGATGATTAAATCTTTACCTAGATATTACCATAAAGCTTTTTTTATTACTCATAAAGCTTTTCCTTAACATTGAGACTCATGCATTTTCCCAGCCTTTAATTGAGCCTTGTGCTGGAAATGCAACAAAGTGCTTGGGCCAACACCATCCTGGCTTGGATCAGCACTAATGTGGCCAGCAGGAATAGTGCAGGGATTGTCCTCCTGGACTGGGCACTGCCGAGGCCACACCTCAAAGACTGGGTTCAGTTTTGGGCTTCTCACTCACTGAGGTGCTGGAGCATGTCCAGAGAAGGGCAGTGAAACTGGTGAGGGGTCTGGAGCACAAGTGTTGTGAGGAGCAGCTGAGGGAACTGGGGTTGTTTACTCTGGAGAAGAGGAAGCTCAGGGGAGACCTTCTGGCTTTCTATAGCTCCCTGAAAGGAGGCTGGAGCAAGGTGGGAATTGGTCTTCTCCCAGGTAAGAAGCAACAGGACGAGAGGAAATGGCCTCAGGTTGTGCCAGGGGAGGTTTAGTTTGGACATCAGGAACAATTTCAACATGGAAAGGATTGTCCAGGCCTGGCCCAGGCTGCCCAGGGCAGTGGTGGAGTCACCATCCCAGAAGGGGTTGAAAAGCCATGGAGATGTGGTACTGAGGGCCATGGTTTAGTGGTGGCCTGGCAGTGCTGGTTAACAGCTGGACTGGATGATCTGAGAGGTCTTTTCCAGCTGAAATGATTCCATTAACCTGTGATTCCTGCATCAGGGCATTTGCATTGCTAAGGAAGCACCAAAAAGCACATGTGTTACCATCTTGGCCTCAAGGTACAACCACTGTCATCTCAACATACATCCCCTACCTCTATTTGTTTCTGAGAAATCTAGAGAAAATAGGTGTATTTAAACCATGTAGTGGTACATCCCTTTTAAAGATTTCCTTTTCCATAAAGAACAATAATTGGGTATTTTCAATGTTTTAAGCCATCCTTCAAGCTGCCTGACTGGCATAATGAGAACATATCAATCAGTGCAGAAGAAAGCTGGACTCCAAAGTGATGGATGGGCTGGTGAAAGCTATTAGATAACAGCAGCTGCATCACTGTCTGAACACATCCTATACTCACAGCCACACAGAGTCAGCAAAGATACTAGTTTTGGAGCACAAATACCATCTTTGCCAGTAGCCTCAAAGCAGCAAAAACCTTCTCAGTTCACAAAAATGCACTGAAGTCCTCTTTTAACATGGTCTGTTTCTGCCCCTTCTCTTCCTTCATGTTAATCTTTTTTTTCCCCAATTATATTTATCATAATTGTATTTAAACTGTTTTCTGTCTGTGGCAGGTGGTCCAGCCTCTACATCCAGACTTACATCAGGTTTATGCCCCAGCTTCAGTATTCTAGGTTTCACAGTAATTTTCCTTTTCTACACAAGATCTTGGCATTCAGAAACAGCAGAAGCAATTAAGAAAAAATCATAGAATTGTCAGAGTTGGAAGGGACCTTAAAGATCATCTAGTTCCAACCCCCCTGCCTGGCAGGGACGCCTCCCACTAGATCAGGTTGCCCAGGGCCCCATCCAGCCTGGCCTTAAAAGCTTGCAGGGATGAGGCTTCCACAGCCTCTCTGGGCAACCTGTTCCAAATAACCCAGATAACATCCAATGAATTTAATAATATTGATCTGCCAGTGTTGGTCTGCAGAGGGGAATGGAGCCACAGTGCAGGCACATAAAATCCTTTGGTGGGGAGATGCTGGGACAGCCTGAAATGATGAATCAGTCAAGGCTCTCAGATTTGGTCCCACAGACCACATAACACTTCAGAGGCAGGACCTAACCCCACTTGTTTCACAGACATGATGGAGTGGTTTAGAAACTACTGCAGGCCTCTCCTGCTCCACTGTCAAGTCAAGAGGAGTTCACAGGAACTGCCTCACTGGTGACATCTGAACCATGTCCCTTCACCTGTGACAGTGCCAGCTGCTGTTTTCAACCAGTAACAAATGGCCCTTGGCACCCAGAGTGACAAGAGCACTCAATGCACCCTCCTGTGCCAGCTCTCCTGTGGAGGAGGTCTGAAACAATGCTCTCCAGATTTATGACTTCAGAGAAAAATTCCAGTTGCAAGAGTTTGCACTTGACTCTGTTCCTCATCTGTAGACCCCAGGGATCATTTTTACCCACAATCATTTTAATCACATGCTTTTGGAAAAAGCACATCAGCATCCTGAGCCAGTAAGTCACACTCATACAAAAAACAAGATTGGAGTTGGAAGAGATGGGCTGCCAAGTATTCTTGGGTTTAGATATGCTCAAAAAAAAAATAGTCTTTACTTCAGAACTCCCAGGCAGAATCTACTGCAGCAAACTGTAAATGAAGCCTAGACACTGAAGCAGCCCAAGGGCTTGACCATGGGAAATGCCTGATTAAGTATCTGGACCTTATTCACAGATAACTGATACAAGCAGAACAGAAACTCCCCTCCAAACAGCTGATGATATGTGGCAAAGATGTGCAGAGGTGTTTATCTGTAACTTCTTGAACTTTTAGACCTGGATGAGCACTTGGTACTTTCCTCACTGACTTTCACCTTTACTAAGCTACTCCCAGAGTGAAAAGGAAGTCACTAGAAGCAGTCATTTAAATTTACTGGTCTGCCATGTCTCTGGATTTTTAAAAGGTAAACTTCAAGGAACTGGGCAAATCTCCTCATTGCCCTTGAGAAATATTCCAAAAGCCTCCTACTTCTCCCTTCAAACAGAAGAGCTGCATGCTAGGTATTTCCAGGCACTAATCCATTCTTTTCTTAATAAAAATCAGAGCACTAGTGACACTACACATGAAGTTAAATGAAGAGGTTGAAGAAGGAAGGATTATGAGACTTAAGCAACAGATACTGGTTGCTACAGACTCATACACAGTGAATTCTCCTTCCTATGATCCTCCACTGGCATAGAAACAGAGGACTATGAAAGACTGAGTGCTCATTAATGCCTTGCATTCTCCTGTGGTGTGACAGCACTGGAGCACTTCCATTACAGAGTTCTCCCCTCTTGGTCATTCAAGCAGCTTTGAAGGCTTGTACAAGGTGAAGCCATTTAAAGTATGGTTAAAAACACTACAGAGACTCAGGATTTAAAGAGAAACAGATGAGCTGCTAAGGAAAGGGTTAGAGAATCATGTACATTGTATAGCAGCAAGTTCCTGAGCCAAAAACTCACCAGGAGTAATTACCATTTTAAGAGGAAGCATTGAGGCTGGAAGCATGATGGTAGTCACAGCACAGGACCTGCCAGAGCAAGGGTGTAACAGGTTCTCTATTCCACCCCTCAACCTGCACTACTACAAACACAGCCAAGTCTCATTTCCCTGCACATTATCTCCACTTCTTTACAATATTATGTCTTGAAAGTTGTCAGCAGCTAGCCCACACTCAGCCAACCCACCTCTGGGAACACAAATGACCACTAAAATCAGAAAGCATTCAGCCTTCACTTGACAGCTGCTCATGGAACACTAATGAACTTCATTAACCCCAGCTTGATTGCAGAGAACACGTTTCTCTTCTCAACCATCCCTGTGTGGTACTTCCACTAATAAATACATCCAGAAAAGTGCTGAGTAGAAGCCTCAAGCCATATGCTTGTGCTGTATATAAATCAATATTTTTTTGAAGTCAAAATATTTGAACTGAGACTGTTGATCCACACACCATCATGGAGCTAAGGATGGATCATTCCACTCAGCAACACAACATCCTTCTGCTCTATTCTCATAACTCTGAGGAAGAAATTACCCCTGTAGCCTCCTCTCTTTAAGGTCTACTAGACTTATGATTGAAGTTTCCAGGAATCACTGAAAGACTGTAGCAAAACTGGGTCAAAATGATGGCAGCACTGACAGAGATGCCAGGCAGAACAACTATCATCACCCCTCTTTCCTTGATCTCTTGGTACACACTTCCTGATGCACAGGAGCAGCTGAGAAGCTCTTTGCTACCAAAGCTGTTCTAAGTCATTCCCACAAGTGACCACACTTAGAAAAGATCATGTGGACACACAAGCAGAAGGGCTTCTCCAAGTGCAGTCATGGTTGGGTCATGGAATTCCACCTTTACAGCCAGTCCTGCACTGTCAGCTTGCTGCTCTGCAGGGATATGACCAAGAGGAAAAGGCTTCCACAGCTATGGTAAATTAAAGACTGGTTTGGGTTTGAAGGAACCATTAAATAACATCTAGTCCAAGCCCCCTGAAGTCAGCAGGGACATCTGCAACTCAGGCAGGTTACTCAGTGTCAAACAGCACACAGGTATGCAAAGCAAACTGCAGAAACATCTGATCTCAGGCAGAGAGACACAAATGTTAATACATAGACAAAAAAACATCTGGCCAGGTCTCAAACAGATTCCAGGTAAAGCAGTGCTACCTAATGATCAGCAAACTGATGGTGCTGGCTACGTTACAGATTGGCAAAGCATGTTCAAAAGCAGTCAGAGAGTTGCAGTGCCCATCCTGGAGGGGCCAGGAGAAGCAGTGCTTGCTTAAAACAATGCAGAAAGGCACACAGGGCTGCCAAAACATGTGGCAAAAACAAAGACCCAGACTGGTCAGAGTTGGAAGGGGCCTATGGGGATCATTTCAGTACAACCCCCCTGCTAAAGCAGAGTCACCCACAGCAGCTTGACCAGGATCACCTCCAGCTGGGCTTGGAATCTCTCCACACAAGGAGACTCCACAACCTCTCTGGGCAGCCTGGGCCAGGGCTCCAACACTCTCACAACAAACAACCTTCTCCTCCTGTTCAGCTGGAACCTCCTGGCTTCCAGTCTGTGCCCAGTGCCCCTTGGGCTGTTCCTGGGCACCACTGGGCAGAGTCTGGCCCCAGCCTCTTGCCCCCAGCCTTCAGCTCTTGCTCAGCATTGAGCAGCTGCTCTCTGGGGCTGCTCTTCTGCAGGCTAAGCAGCCCCAGGGCTCTCAGCCTTTCTTCCTGCCACAGATGCTCCAGTGCCCTCAGCATCTTCCTAGCCTCCAATGGACTCTCTCCAGCAGTTTCTTGTCCATCTTGAACAGGGGAGCCCAGAACTGGACCCAGGGCTCAAATCCACCATGTACCCAAGCTCTGTAACCCTTCCCCTCCCAAGCATGCAGAGAAAGCCCATTTCCTCCCTTCCTGACATGCCTTCAAAGCTCTTCCATAATGAAGACACCCAACACTTGACAGCAAGAAGTTCCTAGGACTGTTTGCAAGAGCAGACTTCATGCATTATCCTCCCCCAGTATTTCTCCCAGTGTGGCCCTAAGGCAGCTGGCTCCTGCCCACTCCCACCCCACGCTCTCCTCCATGACAACACTTCAGTGTATCAACTGGGGAACACAGAGAAAAATGAGGAGATTATTTCTGTGTCCTCACATCTAGCACCAGCATGATGCTAGTAATCAAGAATCATTGCAAAGCAAGATGTCCACTTCAGCAATTCAATCCAGTTGCATCAGTTTGAATCGAGAGGTTGGACTAGCTCCATATGAATCTCAAAAGCCCAACCCAACAGCTGGCTGTACCACACACTTGGAAGCACAGGAAGCCCACACAGGATGCTGCCTGATGAAGCTCAATCTCAGGCTATTCAAGAAGTCATCCTGTAGATCACTACATCTTATGGAAAGGTTGTTCCATCAAGAACCTTTTCTCAATCATCACAAATACCTGGTTGCTATCATCAACAGCCATGGCACCTGACAGAGCTCAAGTATCCAGTATCTTAAGATACATGGTGGGACTTGAGGGTTGTCCTGTGCATAGCCAGGAGCTGGACTTGATGATCCTTGTAGGTCCCTTCCAACTCAGGACATTCAGTGATCTGTTGCTCCTAGCATCCCCAAGCTTCTGTGCACTAAGGAGTAAAAAGATGCATTGCAGCCCTAGCACATTGCAGAAGAGAGCTATGTAGTTCCTTCTTGTACAATCTACTGTGTACTGTGTTTGTGTACTTACATAGCTTTGGATCAAAAATTCCTCCTGATGTGTTCAGAAACATCTCTCCCCAGGCCCCCCAACTGATTCTGCAGAAGTCATGCCCAGAACCAACTCTTTCCAAGCCACCTATACCACTGCAAAGAGCAGGAGCACATAAGCCAGGGGAGGTCTCGTCCTCAAGAACATGGAGCACCATGCAGAGGAGGACAGAAGAATTTATCTGAGCTTACAACCACAAGGACATTCATACTGCTGCATGTGAGAACAGCCATGGACTACTCTGAAGGCATGTCTGACCTGCATACCAATCTGAGGAGGCCAAAACAGCATAGGAGGGACTGTTTCTTTGCATTAATTGATTCAATCCAAAAAATACCCAAGGAATAGCTTCAGTCCTTTGGAAGAGATAGCAAAATCCAGGATTATATGGCAGTAGGCATTAGACAGCATTTCTTCTGGACAGCCACCTTCTAAAGGTGGAAAAATATATCTCAATAAACTTCCCTTTGCATTTGCAAAATAATAAATATTTATAACAAAGGTTCTCCTTTCTACTTCCCAATAGCAGGCTGCTTTGCCTTTACACCTCTTTAAAAATCTAAATATTTTCAAGTATGTTTAAAATTAGCAGAGTACAAAAGAGACTCCAATAAATTCTCCACCAATAAAAATCATTTTTGGAGGTGGGAGAACAGCTTAGGGCTTCCAACATGAGCCACATGCTAACTGCACAGGTATGCAAAATAGCTGAGTCCCTGTGGCTTTCCAAAATGAGCCTTGAACCATGACTTGAAGGCAGGAAAATTGACAGGCACTGCAAAGTCTCTGAAAGGCTGAAAGTTTTTCTTTTAGAGTTACAGAGTTTAAGCCTAATGCTGCAACTCATTTTCTTGACACTTCCCCCCCCCCACCACCCTTCCTCTTTTCTCAGTACTTCAGTGTCTAGTTCCCAATACAATATTTAATTCTAATCCTGTGTTAGTCATGAGTTAAACCCTGAAACAGAGAAACATCACCACAGTTGGAAAGGACCTTCCAGATCATCAAGTCCAACCCATAGCCCTACATTACTGCTACCCCTAAAGCATCCCCTGAGGTGCCACATCTAGCTGCTTTTAGAAAAGCTCCAGGGATGGTGACTCCACCCCCTCCCTGGGCAGCCTATTCCAATACCTCACCACTCTTGGTGAAGAAATTTTTCCTAGTATCTAATCTAACCCTGCCCTGGCACAGCTTAAGCCCATTCCCTCTAGTCCTGTTGCTAGCCACAAGGGAGAAGAGGCCAACACCTGCCTCTCTACAACCTCCTTTCAGGTAGCTGAAGAGAGCGATAAGGTCTCCCCTCAGCCTCCTCTTCTCCAGGCTAAACAACCCCAGCTCCCTAAGCCTCTCCTCATAAGGCCTGTTCTCCAGACCCCTGATTAGCTTAGTTACCCATCTCTGTACCCTCTCTAGCACCTCCATGTCCTTCCTATTCCTGAACAATAATAACACATGGCTCTTCAGAGCAGCTAACTGTTTGGGCTCTCAGGTTGCTCCATCTCAGAGGTACTTCACCTCTGGACTCTCAATACTTCTGCACACATTTGGAACAAGAGTCCCTGTGGCAATGGATTTATGTGACTAATCTGAGGTTTTAGTAAAAACCTCAAGGTCTTTTTGTTTCCCTCCCCCTCCAAACTCTACAATTAGCATCTCCTCCCCACCACCTCCAATTGTGGTTGTACAGCTATGGCAGCAGCAGGCCCAGCAAATCAATGCCCAGGCTCACTGTGCTTGTAAAAACACAGAGCAGACAAACAAATCCTGGAGGGTCTGCACAGAAAAGGTGCAATAAAGAAAACAGAAAAAGTAAACACTGGGAGTACCTGAAGGGAAAGCAAGGTACAGCAAGATGGAATTAATCTTGCATGAGCAGATGACAGCTCCTCTCCATCCCTTCCCAGTTATCATCAGCCAGCAGCATTGTAGGTAGGAAAAAACCTCAGCAAAAAATCCTCAATGGAGCACAAACCTATGCAAGCTATCAGTTAGGAAAGCTTTAACTCCAAAGACATGTCTGCAAACAGAAATCCTCTCCCCCTGGAAAGCACCTGGGGAAAAAAACCAACCAGCCAGCCAACAAGAACCACTTTTTGTGAAACTTTTGCCCAAGAACTTTCAGAGTTTTCTCCATGGCTTTGGTTTTTCTTTTGAATTTCAGAAAATGAGAAACTTCACTGTTTTCATGTTCTTTTCAATACAGGATTCTTGGAGCACTGACAAGAATAAACTATCTTCTCCAGTTTCATTCTGCACATTCAGTTACTCTCACCTATGTAAAGAAGAAGAATCCCATATGAACTGCCCATCTTCCCAAAGGGCTTCCCTCCCTCCCTAGCACTACTCCCTCTCCTCACCCCTTCTGCTTCCCATTTAACAGGTGCTGGCTTGGGTGCAGAAGCAGCACAAGTGAACTGGGACACCTCTCTGAAAACAAGAGTCTCTAATGAGTTCAGCCCCAGGGTTTCCCATCAATCCAGTATTTCAGAGAGGAAAAGCACTAATTCCATTTGTTCCCTCTCTGGTTTTCTCTGCTAGCCATATGCCTTCAAGGTCCTGATAACTACTGTTTTCAGCACTGAGGACTGTGAAGACTGCAAAGCTGTGGGAATGGCTGCTGCCCTGTTAAGGTCACTTCAACTAAGTCCTGAAAACCAAGATGAAAACACCCTCTTGGGTTTTTTTGCATCAGATAAAAATCAGAAACAGAATGCCAGCCATACTATTAAGATTAAAAGAAGGTGATGTGAAATATTACTGGATATTCATAACATGAAGCTACTATCAATTCACCTACAGATGGAGTTTTATTTGTGTATATGTAGCTGTATAGACATTTATACACAAACAAGCAAACCTGGAAGGAAACTGTTAAGACAAAGAAGCTGTTAAACTCCAGGGTTCTCTGCATACAAGTTCTGATTCCAATAAAGAATAATCATCTGTCAAGTTTCCTCAATCTTCACAAAGCACAAAAACTTTAGGCACATGACTGACAGCATATGGAAAAAAATATCTTTGGAATTCAGTCTTGTAGATCATATTTGAAGGATCTTCTCCTCATTGTCATTCTCCATGACCAAGGCCATCTGCCTGACAAGGAGTGGGAGGCTATAAATTCTTAGCTTATTTTAAAAGCTGTCAATGATAACCAAGAATTATCTGCAAAATCTATATTGCCTTCAGGCTTTACCTCCCAATCCCTAAGACATGAGCTCATAGGTTCTTGTTTAGAGGACTTTGCAGAAGGGAAAGATCATTCTCCAGTGCACTGCTCAGTCCTGAGCACACACAGGACACACCAGCCACCATCCCATCTCCACAGCCAAATGTTCCTCCACCAACCAGCAAAGACACAGGTTTTGCTTCCCAGGAAAATGTGTCATTCTTGTAGTACAGTAGCTCAAGTTCTTCCCAGCTTTCACTGTGATCATGTGAACATGGAATACATTCTTTGCTTTATGTTCAAGGTGGAAAATGTACTTTTGAAGGACAGAACTAAAGAAGTCAACACAAGCCCCAGAAAAGTTCTCTCTGTGCCTGTGCATCCTTTGCTTAATACTGATATTAAGACATGAGCAAGAAGTCAAAGGCACCTAGATGCTTTTGACAAGAACATCTAGTTAAATGAAGAGAAAAACAGTGTAGCTGAGGAAGTCATCTCTGTGCTGAAGCCCTTTGTGACCAAGCAAAGTCACTACCCCACCATCTGGTTCTTCAGCCTTCCTTTGAAGCCTCTGGTGTGGATTCATCAAAGCTTCCAGATTGGACTGGTGCAGCTCTCACCAGATCTCTGCTGCAACTGCTGCTTTTGGGAAGTGGTTTTCAGAAAAAACAAACAAACAAGCAAATAAAAACCTCAAAAAACTCACAAAAAAACACATAAAACCAAAGCACTGCAGTAAATACCCAAAATACTCAGCTCAGTCCTCTCTCTGGCCACATTCACTGGCTCAGCATCAGCAGGCTCTAGCAACATCACTTCAGAGGCTTGCAGAGAGGTGACTAAACTTTTTCCACATAGGTATCAGTTATGTTCTGATAAGACTGAGATTTATTCTTGTTGCTTCAGAACTGAACCATAACTTGATGGCATGAGGAGCAGTGGTGCACTGGAATCCCTACACCAAACCAGCCCTTTTGTGCCAAGTCCCCAGCTGGCTCCCAAACCATGGCCTCTCAGGGTTGTTTGAAGTGAACTGGTGTTCACTTCAAACAACCCTGAGAGGCCATGGTTTGGGCTGGTGAACTGGTGCTGGCTGGAGGTCATGTGCTGCTCTGAAGGGGAGGGAAAGGATTTCTGTAGATATAACTGAGCTTTTTCCCTTTTCAGGATGGCTGCTCCCTCATCCAGCTCTCTCACTTCCTCATGCCTACAAGTGCTGTGTTTATTTTTTAGCTTGTATCATTTTTAACCTCAAAGAATAAAAGGGCTGACACTCACTAAATACAAAGGTCTAAGTGATACCAGATTGCTTCTGCATAGCAAAGCTTTCTGTGCCCTTAATATCTGACTCAGAGGGAATTTGTTCTAGTTAAAGCAGGAGAGGATCCTGCAGCAGCATTCCCTAGCAATGTCACAGTTTGACTGCTGTCAGGAAAGCTTGGAGGTGATTTGTTATTCTGAAAACCTGACTGAGAGCTACAGGAAGACTGCAACCAAAATACAAGAGTTCTGCTTTCATGGAACTTCTGCATGTTATATAATCCAAACAGCTGATAACTGCCAACCCTGAGTACTCAACACTGATTAGTTTCACAAAGGAGGTATGAAGGAAGTGTTAGCCCTAACACAAGGAACTCTCTCTCCTTGAGTGAACACTAAGTGCTTCATTAGAATCAAACTTCCAAGGAGCACAACATTTACTGTCAGTCAATCTGTCCTGCCTGGCCTAGCATTTGAAACACCCACATGAGACATGCCAACCTCAACACTTTGACTTTCACAGCAGGTAACAGCAGTTAATAAGAGCTACCAAGCTCTTGATTTCTCACCATCTCTGATCTGCATCCAGAGCAGCTGCAGGTGGAGGCACAAAGGCTCTGTTACCAGTGACCAGCTGGCAGAAAGCCTCCACCTGAGCTCCCACAAAACTCATCCAAACACTCTGTATATTTTGACCTTTGACCACAAAGTCAGAGTTTAAAAGGCAAGCACAGTGCTTGACAAACAGCCTCCCACATAGGCCAATTGTTTTTAAAACCAAAGGAGAAAATTCAGCATAGGTATGTTTACAAACAAGACTTTTTCTAGAGGAGAAACAGATGATGGTTCCCAGCTTATTCTTAAAGAACCTCTATGTGCTTTTGACCTCAGAGCACCAAATCCCTTTCTGGATCACAAAAAAAAAATGCAATGCAGCTATCAGAATCAAGAAACTTCACTAACAACTCACTTGTTTCTTACCACTGAAGTGCACTCAGAAGAGCATGACCAGCAGGTTGAGGGGGGATTTCTCCTTCCCCTTTACTCTGCCCTAGTAATAAGGCCTCATCTGGAGTCCTGGGTCCAGTTCTGGGTTTCCCTGTTCAAGAGAGACAAGGAACTACTGGAGAGAGTCCAGCAGAGGCTAGGAAGATGTTGAGGGCACTGGAGCATCTCTGGCAGGAGGAAAGGCTGAGAGCCCTGGGGCTCCTGAGCCTGGAGAAGAGCAACCCCAGAGGGGAGCTGCTCAATGTTGAGTAAGGGCAAGAGGCTGGGGGCAAGAGGCAGGGGGCAGACTCTGCTCAGTGGTGCCCAGGGACAGCTCAAGGGGCACTGGGCACAAACTGGAAGCCAGGAGGTTCCAGCTGAGCAGGAGGAGAAACTTGTTTGGTGTGAGGGTGTTGGAGCCCTGGCCCAGGCTGCCCAGAGTGATTCTGGAGTCTCCTTGTGTGGGGAGATTTCAACCCCAGCTGGAGGTGACCCTGAGCAACCTGCTGTGGGTCACCCTCCTGGAGCAGGGGGTTGGACTAGATGATCCCAGAGGTCCCTTCCAACCCAAACCATGCTGGGATTCTGGGATTTGGATTACAAATTTTGAAGTTTTGCAGGAAAGAGCAGAGTTTTATACAGACAGGTCCCATATCAGAAGGAGATTGAGAGATGAGCACTGGCACCCTGCTCTCCACCCAGCAATGCGAAGAACACAGCTAGAGGTGCTATTAACACATCAACAACTGAAGAAGAGAAATCACACTCAGGTGTTGACACACTAAGTACTATACTTCATCTTGAAAGAAGAATCCAAGTTCTGCAACAAGAAGGGCAGGGTATTTAATCTCCAGCAGCAATATGGGAACAGAGGAAGATGCAAGTGTCACCACTGCTCACTGAAAACAACTGGCAAGGTCTTTCATAACTGCACATTTTCATGGCTGGCTGTGTGCTGGCAGCATCACCATTTTTCATCTGACTGCTCTCAAAAGAAGTACTTACAGCATCACTTCCCTGAGCTTACAACTGAGGAAATGCCACTGCTTTAGTCAGGACTTGCTCAGTGTAGAACAGGCTACCCAGAAAATGACAAGTGAAATTATTTAACTTCTGGGGTTGAGACTGAGTTCCTCTTTGACTGCTGACTTCCACATAGCACTTGGACACAGCACCTGTAAGGTCTCCTCAGTATGGGCACACAGCATCTTTATCTCTTGTCATCTGAAGTAACCTAAAATGAAGATATTTTTGAACTGGAACTTATCTCAAAATATAATGTCTTAGTTTTTAGGTAAAATAATTGAAGTTTTTAGTACACTTTGCTGCTATGGCAAGCAGCCCAGAACTCCACTCTGTCCTAAAAGCAACAGAGAAAAGAGATTCTACAGAACAGACTCTCTTCAGAGATTGACATAGAGGAACTCCTCAGGGTTGTCACTGCAAACTTACCTGCTCCCTCTGAAAATAAAAATAGAACACCTCAAGATGACACTGAGTCAAGGGGCAAGAGAAAAAAATCAAAGCTGGTCAGGTAAAACTGGAAAGAGGAAGAACTTGAGAATGTCATTCATACCTCTGCCAAAGTAAAAGCTAGCTATGGCTTCCTCAGACTTGCTGGGGAAAGCAGCTGGGCTTACAAGGCAAAAGCATGGAAACCCTGGAGCATAAGCATGGTAATTGATTCTGAATTGGAGGATCCAAGAACATGGATCACACCTTGACACACACACAGACTGGGTGCTGCATGAGGAATCCTAAGCTGGGTGTTGCAGAGTCAAAGCCCAGAGGATCTGATCTGCCAGCTCAGCTGCACGAAGGTCAGCACACCCAGGGGGGAAAAGGCTTTTCTGCATCAAACTCCACTGCACTTGTCACCAATGTTTGTGCTTCTACACACCCAGGACAGTCCAAAGCTAAGTCTCAGGAAGTCCATTAAGTGAAATTACAATTGCTTTTGACTAATTACAGGCACTTTTAACCTGAAGTGCAAAGCACTCTCCAAGAGGTAACCATTCATTAGCAACTCACTGTGGCTAACAGGAATAACCAAACTACTCCCAAATTGGGAAGCATTAGTCAGATGCTTCAGATGCTCCTTGTATAAATAACCTTCCCAGCTATTGGCTATCTCTCAAGCATCCAACAGTAAAGGAACACTGCTTATCACTGCATGATACAACAGGCAAGTTGGGATGGAGAGCTGGATGACAAAGGTTCTCATGTCAGTACTGCCAACAGGACACCAAAGTTGTGTTTCAGTAGCATGATCCTGTACATCAGACTTGCAGAGAAAGCAGTTCAGCTTTCTTAGCCTCAAACCATCATTGAAGACCTACAGTGAGAAAAATTCAGCATGTTGCTGACTCCAGAAAGCTACGTGGGTAATATGGTTCAGCCAGGCAGAAACAGTGAGCAGGCTGCATGGAAACATTTCAAACAGAAGTGAACAGCAGATAGCTCACCTAGCCTCCCAAATTTGTATATGCCATACTTCCTACATTAATACCTAAACAACCAGCTTGCACATAAGAAAACCTGATAATTCATCACAACTCCCATATTTCCAGGAAATAAGCTGACTCTAGGTCACCACAGCCTGATAAAATTCCACCCAAGGCTAGGTCAGTGAGCCTCAGGAGTAATAAATGCACTGGAGTCAGGTGTCCTGGCCTGATGGCAATATTTTATACACCAGACCTTACCCATCAGCCTTTCTCTGAACCTCTCCCTTAAGTTTCTCAATATTTTAAGCAACCAGGGAAAAGCTGAAGATGTCTAATACCTGCTCCTTTGGATTCTGCTTCCTTCACACAGTGTTTTTCCCATTAAGTTCATCACTTCATCCCTCTGCTTCAGCATTTGAATCCTGTATCAGTAAGGCTCCTCCACCTGCAGAGCACTCAGACTGTACTAACAAAGCACAACACTAGCTCTGAAGTTGATCTGAAGGTCCTCTGGAAGTACTTAGTATTGATGAGACTCACCAGCACCTCAATCTTCCCAGCTTACAGAACAGACTCTGAGAGCTTTTTTAAAAGGAAGAAAGTAGATGGAGTGCACAGAAGAAGACAACAGTTGAGCTACCCTAAATATTAAACAAGCCACAAATGTTAATAACTTTGCTGTATTAGAAGATATGTACCAATGTCACCCCACCCCCACAATTCATCAAGGCTTTTCACTCCCTTGGGCTCTTGTGACTAAGTATAATATTTCATTAAATATCCTGTTCATACTGGCTTATGTACCAGGGAACACACTAATTTTAGAAAACTGATTAGCTGGGTTTTTTCTCACTGAATGTTATTGTATCTAAGGTCAGAATTTGCACTGAAACTATGGCAACAAAGCCACAGTATTCTTCTGTCTACAAGGTTGGGGCTAGGTTTATTAACAGTACTGTTGTACTTAATAGCTAAGTGGTGCTTTTTGGCAATCCCTCCCTGGATCCTACCTGAAATACCCTCAACTTTCTACAGGGTAAACAGCTCAGACTGGGGAGAGCTGCTGAGGAAGAATGAGCATTCAAGCCAGTACTTGGCTTAGGTCTTCATTTTTAGGGCACCAGCATCTCCCCCCTGTTGACCTGCACAGAATGTCTCATCAGTACCCAACTACTACCCACACTTTTCACATGGGCAAAGCTCACAGATCATAAACCTTCACAGCAGGAGTTCATTAAATTCCCCCTCAATCTTTTGCACTACCTTACCCAACAGATTGTGTTGTTCATACCAGGTTCCAGCTATGCATATTAACGGCCACTTTCTATTTCAAAGGGGCTTTACTCTGCCTTCATCTAGATGCAAAACATCCAAGATGAAAGCACTTGAAAACCAAAAGTTGGCAGACAGCTGTTTGGCCACAGTACCCTCAGTGCAGACCAGCATGCAAACACAACCCAGCCAGTGCCTTGGATTCCAAGCAGTCCCAGTTCCTCCTCTTGTTCACTATCCACAAGGTTTTTAATATCAAGTTAAACAGATCCTCTTCTAATCAGTGTCACACAGGCCTCTCCCCCATTATGGTCCTGGTATGCCAGCACTAGGACACAGAAAAAAACATGCTAAACTCCCTCTATTAAACCAGTAACTGTCTAGTCAGTCAATCTTTTCAGCAGAGCCTGTTGGGACAGGACAGGTAGTGATGGCTTTAAACTAAAAGGAGATACCAATCAGATATAAGGAAGAATTTTTTTTACCCTGAGGGTGGTGAGACCCTGTCCCAGGTTGCCCAGAGAGGTGGCAGATGTCCTGTCCCTGGAACCATTCCAGCTCAGGTTGTCTGGGGCTCTGAGCAACCTGATCTAGGTGCAGATGTGACTCTGAAGTCACTGAGGGCCAGCAGAGAAGGCAGTGTACCTTGCCTACTGCCTGACCTGCAGAGAGGACAGAGGCATGGGTGCATCAGCTCTTGATGAGGGCTCCCTGTCTCAGAGGGTCTTCCAAGCTTTAGCAGTTATAAAGTGCATTTTGCTGTATGGAAATGCAACAGTTCTGACTCTTCCCTTTCTGAAACACCTAAATGCCACAGTGACAACTGGCTCTAACATCTGCTTGCACGTAGGATGCAGTGGGCTAAAGACTCAGTTTTTAGAGAGAGGGCTCAGGATTTCTTCATCATATAAAGGGCATCAAATTCAAATGTGTACTAGCAGTTGGCAGTTTTCTAGTGCAGTTCTATAAATACTTAGAATCATACTAAAGGATTCCTCATCAAGGCAATGAAAATGTGTTTTGGATATTACAACTATATCCTAATTCAGCAAGACTGAAAGATTCTTCCAGCACAAAATGGTCAGTGTTTCAATTTAAACTAACTACAGGCACAGCATTAGACTATTTTCATCATTTTTCTCTTCCATTGAGCCAACTCTCAAGTTGCTTTTGATTTTCCACTAAACCATGGTCTTGGTCCCTTTTTGGAAAAGGGGCTAAAACACATTTTTTTTTCTTTCTATGGCATTTGGGTCATAAGAAAAAAAGAGAAGTTAGAGGTATTGTTACCCCATTTCTTCCTTTTGGTTTTCAGTGACTCCATTTTCACCTGTCTTGAACATCTCCAGATTGAAAAGGAGTCACTTTCCTGCTGCAAGCAATTCAGTTCTCTTCCCAGATCACCATGCTAAGCTTTCCCATTAGCACTCAAGCACTCTCACAAGTTCTACCTCCTAGATGAAAAACAAATCCTGCTATTTCATCTGCTAATACATGGTTATCAGAGTGAAAAAAGCCATATTTAGACATTAGTTTAAATATTCCTTCAAGAAATCTAGGCACCTTAATAATTAATATAGAGAAAGATTTCTCCAGCATTAGAAACCCCATTGCAAAGAGAAAAAGGAGCTGAAACTTGGCCATGCAGCCCAGGTCTAACACCCCTCTTCTTCTCACCATCATTTCAGAAGCATGCCTTCAACCCTGTGCAAAACACCCACTCAAACTCATCTAATACATGCAGAATGTCATACAATTCACATTAAAGTTTCAAAAGCAATCTAAGCTGATAGAATCACTTCCAGCAGAGTAGATTTGGAGCAGTATGCACACAGAGCATATGGAGAGCAATACCATTTGAGGTTATGCTTATCTGAAGCTGAACACGATACCTAAAAGGCTTAAAGCACTACAAGTTCTTCCTGATGAGTACAGAGGATGGCACTAAACCACTTTACCACCTAGTAAGTGCACCTCTCTATGCTGCTAGTATTTTTCCCAAACTAACAGACAGAAGGGGTTGGGGTGTTTGCTTTAGTTTCTTCTCCAATATTCTGAAGCATTTGGGGAGAACTATGAATGTGACCCTTCAACTGAAAATTCCCTTAATCTCAGTTCTAATGCCAAACCATAAACAAGCTTGCACTGGCTCAATAATCCTGTATGTATGCAATGTAACTCCATAGCCTCTATCAGTACTGCACAAGTTAGATGGTTTCCTTCATATGACACAAAGCAGTAGTGTACAGGCTTCAGATCATCCATGGCAAAGCTACGAAGAACAAACCAAAACACAAAACATTTCTGTTATGGAGAAGCCTACTGACTTCCATCAGTGCTGAGCACAGTCTGAATTTAAGAGAAAGCCATCAAAAGAACTGAGGTGTGTAGATACACATTTATTTTTTTATACTGAAGCTTCTTTGGAGTGCCCAGGTCATTTCTGCTACTGAAGATGAAAATGTAGTTCAAAGGCAGAGGCCCTCAGTGGTAACCCCTAACACCACCAGAGGAGCCTGACTGAAAGCTTTGTGAAGACAGTGCTCAGAAAGAGCATAAAGTATGGATTAGGATCACAAGAACAAACAGAATTTGAACTACTCATAGTCTGCTTCACCATGAGGGTATTTTAAGTCTAAGATATGGGTTCATTCCTTGAACATCTTGCCAAAAAAAGAGTGTTGCCCAGCAACTACTAAAACAATGTTCTGGAAGGAGGTAGCTGCTGGACAAATTAACCCAGTCAGTGCCCTTTTCCCCTGTGCTTCATGCAGCTATTGCAAAGCCTCTGAATCCCTGGCAGGCAGCTCTGCATCCCAAATAAAGAGCTGTAAGGAATCTCCTGAGAAGGCTGTCAGACAGACTGTTTTGGTGTAGTAGCAGTGTCTTGCATCAAGCAAACACATTTGGCTGAGCGCAGCGCTACGTTCCCATACCGGAGGAACACAAACACAACCTCTGCTAAAGCACAAGCTCACTGAGAGAGCACAGGAGCAGCAGCTGAAACACAAAATCATCAGCCCTGGGCTCTGCTTCAGCTTCACCACTCTGGTGAGGTCTGACTTGAATTTGCAGAAGAGCTATTTGTCTCTGTGTTTAAAGTAGGACTGATTTGTAATGAAGCACTGGTGCTTTGAGCCTGGCTGGAGGGTCAGGTGCAGGTCACACTTCCCACAAACCCATACATGTTAAAGGAATGTTCATTTATAGTCACTATTCAGATGCACACTCCTACTCATAGATAGCAATTAGAGCAGTGATTCCAGCTTATATAAAAGACATAAAAGGTCTTTTTTGTTCACAGGAGCACAGATATCTGTGGAACTGTCACACTCTTCCTTTTTATTTTTGGAGACTCAGTACAACTAGGATTTTTCCCAGGAATCTCATTTGGACACAGTATATCCAGACCAATTCAGTATACTCTTTGGCAACAGTTTTCATATTAACTTTGGTTTTTTTAAAAGAAATACCCCAAAGAACATACTCTTAATTCTTAAATGTTTTGCAGGACAGTTTCAGAAGACTTTTGAACCAGTTGAAGCTCAAAATATGAAGGGCCAGAGAAACACTGCACTTCGAACCATAAAAACCCCAAACCACCATATTTAAAACGGATTCAGAAAGCCAGAACAAAAAAACAAATCAATCCACTGAAATATCCCAGACCATAATAACCATCCAGCTTCAAACCACTAACTTCAGGTGTTATCTGCTTCTGATTGGGATGGGAAAAAGGAAGAAAAAAAATCAGCCTTCACACCTTAAAGTGATCAAAGTAATATTTTAAGGACTCAGAGGCATAACAGCATTTAATGTGTGAAATAACTAGTGGCAACTCATAGTAACTTAAGGCTGCTGGACTAATATCTTCCTTTAGAGTTCTTTCCAACTACAGGACTTCATTGTTTTCCATCTAATACATCCTCTGAATTCTCCCTCTTCTTAAATGTCTCATACTTCCACACCACACTCCAAGTCTTACCTGAATGCTATCCTCATCTTACTCTCAGCTTCCTCTTGCACTTCATGCCTTTGAGCTCCACCACCACCAGAATAATCTGTCAGCCTACTTTTTCCACAGCTTTTGTCAACAGAGCAATCCCTTGTGTCCTCAGGATACCTTTGTATGTTTTCCTCCCAGCAGACCGAAAGGTTCTATCGCTCCCATCTCTTACTCCAGTTGTGCTGCTGCAAATCACCCTGTTCAATCCAGTTCATCCCAACACCCACTAAGCTTCCCTCACTGAATTTTCCCTAGGCCAACTCAAAGTCAACACTTTGGTAGGAGTGACTTACTAGCACACAAAACCCACCTCCATTTCAACCACCAAGTGCTTGTTTTCAGAAACCCATTCAACAGGCAGGGACTATTTTCACACCACAAGCAGGGTATCAGCATTTAGTGACAGCATATACTCACTCTGAAGTATTGCTGTCAACTGCCTCTCACAGGAAAGAGGTTCTCTCCTGAGAGAAGGATGCTGCATACACACCATCACTTTGTGCACAGTAGGCCTGCTGTATTTCAAGGGTCTAAAGTAGAGAGGAAAGAAAAACCACCACCCTCTAGACTAGGGCCTTGCTGCTGCCATGAGATGCAACTGAGGAGGTGTAGCCTAGGCAACAAGACTTTTTCAAACCTGATACACCCATGGGTAAGAAAAAAAAAAAGCAGGAATAGATTAATTCCACCACTGGATATATATATATATATGGTTTAGCTTCACACTGAATTTTCTTGGAGTCATGTATGCATATCTAAGCAGTGTATCTTGCTTCAGGAGATCTCTCACCACTTTGATTAAGCATGAACATTGACAACTGTTTTACATCTGCCCACAGAAGACAGATCTGCTCAGAGAAGCTTAGAATTACATTTCCTAAAAAATACTGCCTGAAGCAAGAGCCTCAAAGCTGGCCATGAAGTCACCCATTCAGTGTTCCTCCCAGAAGGTGACTTCAGATCTGAGCGACCTGTGTCTGGACACCTTAAAGCACAGCTCCTTTGAAAGAGGGTTCACACAGAGGTATAGAGCAGGTGATAGCATAGAGGCATTTTCCCAGTCCTGGGTAAAGTTATTCTCTTAGTCTTTTACATTGGGATTCATTTTGGTCCTGCTCCAATGAGATTTTCAAGCATTACTCCTCAGTTCCCAGTGCCAGGGGTTTGCACCTATTCAAATTCAAACCAAGATCACCTTTCTTCTCAGGCCTCAAACTGCAGTGATCCAACTGGCTGTGAAGACCAGAATGGACTACACAAAACCACTGAATAAACATAGGCACCATCTGCAATGTTAAGTGGATGCTAGCACATTTCCACATCAGTTTCCACCTGAGGTTGCTACTGATCTGCTGTACCTGTGACAATGCCCAAGGCAACAAAGACCAAATCTTGAGTATGGCTAAACTAAACATTGGGACTACTGGCTTACATTCACCAAATGCCCATGGTTGCTTTATATCCCATAATGTAATGTAAATGTGGTGCTTTGGATAAATGCACATGAGGGAAGACCTTGCATTCCATTTGCAAGGGAGGTATTTTTGCAAGATCTCATAAAAACACCATAGAAGACTGCAGAGACAGGACTGCAGCTCCTAACCTTGCCAGAGACTTCCCCAGTCAAGCTTCTGGGTGCCTTTGCTTCCTAATAAAACAAGCAGTATTTTCCATTTGTGTTGAAGATGGTGTGATAAACTTCATTATCACTTTTTCTGAACACCTTTATCATGGAAAGCATTTTATCTTAGACTACACTCCAAAAGCATCTGTATAAACAACCAAAAAGGCCTGCTAAAATTTTACAACTTTTGTTGCCATTTACCATGAAGCATAAACATCCCCATGAAACCTTTAGGGAAGTAACTACAAAGGTTGGAAAAGGTTCACACCATTCTTCCTCCGTGTATAAATTATAAGTAACTTGAGAACATTTACAATGTCTAACCACAGTGTTTTATGTCAGCCAAATGTCTCTCTGTACTTGCAGTTCCTAAACTGTGCTAGCAAGAATTGCCTTTTTCTCATTCTTTTCTCTCTCTCCCCCCACCTCCTTCTACACCCAGCTGTTTGAGTCAAATCTGGCTCTATTCTTTCAGCTGATGTTAACATCAAGACATGCCTGGAGTCAAGGCTCACGTAACACCATTGTTCTTTTCCTGGAGAGCTTAACATTGAGTGCTGAAAACTTCCCCAGGTTGCCTCTTCAGTATTTGAATCCTCAGCTATTTAGTTTTCCAGTAAAAAGGGAGAAAAACACAGACTTCAGCAATATGGTAAAGAAAGAGCTCCATTATATGAGACATCTTCATGTCACGCTAACAAAAACACCTAAACCCAAACAGCATCAACCAAAACTAACAGTACAGAAGGTATTTTTCCAGGGCAATCACCTGCAGTTCTGGCCAAACCTGTACAGAATTACAGTAATTCTGAGCCCCTGATAAAGGCAAAGCAAAACCAAGGAAACAAGATTCATCCAACAAAGAAACAAGGCAAACATTTGCTGCTACATCTGAGAACAGCAATAAAAGGTAGATCAAATGTTTACAGGGTGTGTGGCTGAGCTTTCCTTTGGATAAAAGATGCAACCAAAGAGTGGAAAAGAATTCAAGAAGCTTTTCCAAACAAAATTCAGTTAGTGTTTCTCTTCCTATTTGAGATTTTTTCCTAAACACACTAGTCCTGGCCCATCTGTGCAAAGAATCAGGCTTTCATTTCTTATCATCAAGCATAAATTTCCTGGTCAAGTGAAAGAAAAGTCAAACACAGTTAATATCAAATGAGGTCAGACAAAAATGGTCGTTACAAACATTTCCTCCTTTTTATCCTCCTCATCCAAGACAGGTTTGGTACTGGTTAAATAAGTGACATGTATGATAGCAAGGAGAAAAATAAAACTTACAGGGACTCTGTAAAGCTTGGACAGATCTGAAAGCCAACTTCAGTTGGCAACCCGTCCTCACCCCTTCACAAAGCATTCTTTTTAAGCCCCACAACTCACTTCAGAGACATTCTCATGTTCTTTCCTTCCTCATGAGCTGCTCTTCATGGCAGATGATGCTAGAATGAATCTCCATGCTATAGAAAGCATGAAGGTCAGAACTAGATACCAATGACTGTACAAGAGGAGGGACGACTTTTGAGCAGAAGGGAAAGAAGCTACTAAACTTACCTCGGAATTTTTTGGGTGGGTTGTTAAGATCTCCTGCTTCTGGCTGGACAACACATCTATCATCCACAAGGCTGCAAGGAAATGAGAACTGAAGTGAGATTCTATTCCCTTGCCATTGCTTACGTCCTCGTTAGCAAAACCAAAGTCGTTCACTTGCAATATTTCATCCGAGTGGCCACTTCAGCAGAAGACATTCCCCAAATGCCAACTTATGCCAAACCTTTCTAAGAAGCATGCAGCTAATTTTTTACTGTTGCCCAGAGCTATGCTCCTGGATAGGTGGGACAATAAATAAAGTCATTGCTCCTTTATACTGCATCATCTTTATGTCCCCTCCTTGAAGTGCAGACAGAACAGCCCATATTCTAGTTAGGTGAGAGACAGCTTCAAACAATTATTGCCTCTTGGACAGATTTGAACAACATTGCAAATGTGCTTACATCAAGTAGAGCACAGGAAAATGCCATGACTGCAAACTGGACACTGACCCTAGAACCCCTGAAGTATCAAGAAAAGGCAGAAACAATAACTGCCACAATAAAATTGACTCCCAAGAGAAAAGAAGGCATAAATATACCCTTTGGCTCATCAGTCAAACACAAGATAAGTCATAGGATTGAACTAACCTCCTCCTGTTCAACCAGAAAGGAGGAGAACTGGACAAGTGACCCCAAGAGAATCCAATAGGGAAAGCCAGGACAGAGCTTCCCGTGAATACACATCAGCAAAAATCCCCCAGGGTCAATTCGAATCCCACAGAATAAATCAAATAGTTAAGATGCATCTGTCACCACTGCTCTGCCCTCAGCATGCTTTGAAACAACATGAAATTGCACTTTTAGCAGCACTATTTCCAAACTGTGAAAATGCAGCTGTAACCCAATAGTTTGTAGTTTGATTTGATCCTAAAGGACTAAACTTGACCCCTTAAAACCAATCTGTCAAAGAGGCTTTCTACACAAAAGTAGAAAGTAAAACTCTGAGGTCGTAAGGGATTGAGAGGTCCATTCTCATGCAGAATCAACTTGGGAAAGATTGAGACCTAGAATATGAGAGTTGTTCCTTGCATAGGCTGGTTACATGCAGGGAGCATCTTGAGACAACTACAGAAAATAAAGAGGTGCACAAAAATTAAGAGATCAGAGAGACTAAGTGGACTCAACAGGTCTATGCATCTAAAATTTGCATGTGCAAACATTCAGAGTAAATTGCTTTTTCCCCATGGATTTTCTCCCTATGCAGTATTATATATACATACATGTGCTCCAACAAGAATGGTAGTGTTAATGTTTGTGAGCTGACTTTGAACACCTGCTTCTAGTGAACTAAGGGTCAAAAAAACATCAAGTCAAATGGGTTAACTCTGATCATCCCACACAGAGATAATCTCAGTGCAACATATCCCTCTCATCCTGAGATTAAATTGAAAGTAAAGAGGAACTTCCCAAGCTACCAAGAAAAAATTTACAGGGTGAAAAACACAAAAGTACACCAGTAATCATAGTGATGACAGCACTGAGCTTAGGAAACAGAGAGAGTCAAGTCCTGATTAAGCAACAGTCATGTCATAAGACTATTAAATAGAAACACTCTTCAAAGATTTAGAACAACATTAGAATGGATAGTGGTATCTGCTTCTCAACCTTCACTAGCCACATGAACAAGTCATTAGACATCATTATGACATAAGACTGTCAAAACTCCACATGGTATAGAGCACAATTACACCGACTCTTCCCTTGGCTGCTTTAATTTTCTCCAGGACAAAGACTAAATTAAATATGGGACAAAACTAATTGGATTATGAAGGCTTATTAAGACAATAATGCATTTCATGTTTCACATAGCAATCGGGATTTCTGGCTTAAATTAGGCTCAGAAGATGTGTGCCCATTATGTAATGCAGTTACCTTAAAATAGAGCTAGTCAAGTCAAAGAGGTGCTTCTGACACTACAGGATCTTTAGGCCTGCCATGAGAACATCCCATCAAGACTTGAAAGTACATGTGCTTAGGGCCTGGAATGTCTAAAAGGACTACCCATGGTGAAAAATATCTGCTCAGCAATGCCATCAAAAGCCACAGCCACTGCATAATGTTCATCATGCACCGTATGGGATTAAACATAACATCACAACTTTCTACTTGGTCTCCAGTTATTTACTGCCAAACTTGCTTCAATACTGGGAAGAAAAAAAAAATAGCCAAGTGTATCATACTGCTTAATTCATTTTGCCAGTTTGCAGCAGATAGTATTTGGCCAGTTACACAGCTGATCCAACACTGCAGAGTGTACATGTCATATTTGACGAGTACCTGGGAAATTTGTCAAATACATTTGCCAAATACTATTCCATCAACCCTACTTACTACACCCCTTGCTTTTATCATACCTTCTTTCCCTTCTGGCAGCATCCCATATTTTCTTCTCTTTCCTATAATAGATCATGGTGCATCTTCAGTGTCTGCTTCCTTCTCTGCCCTCTTATTTTCCAGAATCCTAATAGCTAGAGGACTAAACCTACAAGTTAGTTTGGAGTCACTCAGATGAGATTCCAGCCCATCGTTTCCTGCCGAGACACTTACCAGGATGCTGTCTTTGTACCCTGCTTGGGAGCTCCATTTATCAGATGCATCTGGACAGTAGGCATCAAAAAATTTGCTGTGACTGTACCCACCCTGAGGCCCTTACGGCTACTGGAAATGAGAAAGAGCATGTTGTGTGCGTGCCCACTCACCACATCACCCAGCTTCCTCGTCGCTTCTTTGCTCCTCATTCAGTATTGAAGTACCACAGCAATGTGTCATCCATGCTACTTCCCTCCCTCTAATTTCTCACTGCTTTTGAAAGGAGGTGGCAGATGTGCTCTTTGAGCTTCTCATCCAACCCCCTGGAAGGTCTTCCAAATCGGTACACAGCTCCTCTGCCAGCTTCTGACGTTCGGAGAGATTTCTCCTCAGCAGCAGTTGAGCAGAAGAAAACACACCCTGTCCCTCAGCAGGGCTCTATTTCAACCCCATGGCTTTTTCACTTTATAATGCAAACTCTTCCCATGGGAAAGGCTACTTTTTGTTTAATGAAGTAGCATACACTTCTTACTGTTTAAGAGTAGAACAGAGCACCTATGCTGATGTCTTTGCAGAAGAAAGCACCAAGGAGCTCTGTGGAGAAGCACACTGGGCAGGAGCAGTAAGGCACAGCTGCAGGGTGCAAGCCATTGGCTAAGTTGAGGATTCAACACATGTTCTCCTTTGACTGGAGAAGAACAATTTTCTTTGCATGAGAAACCTCAAATACTGTAAGACAAAACTAGTCATAGTGGTGAGTGGTATATAAAAGCTTTGGCTTGGGGCTTCTTTCTTTTATTTACATATATATGTATTTTTTTAACTACTTCCATCACCTATGCTACATCCTTTCTTCCAGTCAGCAGATTGCACTGGGGCCTATTCATTCCTGACTGGGAGGGAAGGGAGGGCAGGAAGGGACAGGACGGGACACACGGATGGACACGGGACAGACAACAACATGAAAATCATTTGCTTGCATTCCTTCCCTCTACCCACACCTTGACAAGCTTCTTGCTCCCCTCCAAAGACATCAAAGCCACACCACAGCCATCAATATGCTCTCTGTCCTCCCAACATCTAGCTCACCATTAGCTTTAGGTCATTTTTTAATCTAGGGCCAAATCTGTATATCAAGCTACCTTGCTTTATCCAGCAATTCCTAGGAGTCAGGCTCAGGATAGCTGGCTGAGTTCTGCTAGTTCTTCTCACAGAAGTTTTTAGTACAAAAGAACAGCTGTTCTTACCCCAAAGTGCTAATAAATCCATTTGTTGAGCCCTCTGCATAGAGAGAACAAATATCTCCAATATGAAGGAAGCTCGACATCTTGTCAGTCATCTCTGGCTTACTGCCCCTAGAAGAATAAAGCACAACATTACTATTTATCAGGCAGAATTTCTCTGTACAAGCTACTAGAGGTTACAACAACAGGACCCTTTGCTTTTGTTCCTTCCTTTGTTTGTAAAACTGAACAGTTTCTTACACTGGAATTTCAGGTACCAAGGAAAACACAGCATGTCAAAATGGTTGCTTAGGAAAATAAACTAGGGGAAAAAAAAAACAAGCAGCTATTGGCATCCCATTCAGTGTAGGATTGGCTTACAGGTAGTCATATTGGTCCCAGCAGATGCTCACAGCCATTTCACAGAATCACAGAATGTGAGGAGCTGGAAAGGACCTCCAAAGATCATCTAGTCCAATCCCCCTGCTGCAGCAGGATTCCCTAGACCAGGTCACATAGGAGCCTGCCCAGATGGGTTTGGAATCTCTCCAGAGAAGGAGACTCCCCAGCCTCTCTGGGCAGTCTGGGCCAGGGCTCTGGCACCTCAGCTGGGAAAACAGTTTTTCTTGTATTCACACAGAACCTCCTATGCTTCAGCTTACAACCATTGCCCCTTGTCCTGTCACTGGGCTTCACTGAGAAGAGCCTGACCCCAACCCCCTGACACTCACCCTTCACATATTTAAAAGCATAGATGAGGTCACCCCTTAGCCTCCTCTTCTCCAAGCTAAAGAGACCCAGCTCCCTCAGCCTTTCCTCCTCAGGAAGATGTTCCAGCCCCTTCAGCATCTTGGTGGCTCTGGGCTGGACTCTTTCCAGCAGTTCCCTATCAGTCCAGGTGTACCAACCATGCCAGCCCACCTGTGAGAGGGAAAGGGGGAAGGAAGGAAAGCGGGATGCCTCCATTTAGGACAGATTATTTTTACCATCTAAATCACAACCTATTTCTCTGCCAGAATCAATTGTCAGAATCAAAGGAAGGTTTAAGAATGTTTTATAGGTGGTCTGGTGTGGGACTGCTGGGAACTGTCATGTAAAACATGGATGTGATTTATGTCAGCATTTTTTTGGTCATGTCAATATTTTGAGGTAGGCACTTGCTTATAGCTGTGGTCACAAATACAGCATTAGGTGAAGACCCACTGAAGATGCTTGACAAAAGGTTTTGTATGTAAAAATGTAAAGATTAAGATTTTTCACAGCCAAATACTTTGTGTGCATCAGGAAGTCAAATCCCTGTGAAATCAGGAATACTTTAATCCTGTTTTCTAAAGAGATTGCTTAAATGTAACACTGCAGAGACAGCCACCTAGCATTGTCAACTTCCACAGTATTAAGGACTATCTTGTCTTCAAAGCCCCAAATCCTGGATCCAATGACACAAGGAGCTACCTGTCATTTAAATAAATATAGAAGTTTCTATCTGTCACAGCAACAGAGACAAACAACATGAGCCTGGATAAAAAGAAGCCCAACTGAACAGATTTTTCAAAGATGTCTTTTCCAAGGCCCTGTCCCTGGTTTCTTGGATAGCCTAAACCATGCTTTTTGATCACCAAGTTCAAAAGGTTGACAGAGCTTTCTGTGCTTGAGGTTTCAAAACAGCAGGTACCAAACGTGGCTCTTCCAAGCTGCTCCTTCCTGCAGGCTGGTGACTCGTTCTGTACAGCAGCCCTGCCAGAGAACACTGCCCAGGTCCAGGCTCCCAAACTGAAGGGAAAATAACTGAAAGCACTTTCAACCTCTCTGACATCAGTTTTAAATGGTCTACCACCAGGATAGCTAAGCAGCTGGAAATTATGCTTATGATGGAGCACAGCCCTGACACTGTACAGGGTATAAATATTCCCTTTTACTGAACATTATCTTGTTTACCAAAAGAGTAAGGATCAAGATTTTTAGGCAAGGCTGGAGCTCAACAAGGACAGGTTCATGGAGATTTAAAAGTTGATGTTGGTAATGCACTGCAAGCAAAAACCTGGAGCTATGCTTTTCTTCCAGAGAGCTGCAAACAGCTCTCCCTCCTGACTGCCTCAGCCCTGAAGTACTGGTGGTGCTGGTAATAATAGCAACTTTCATTATTATTAAGTCAAAGCTCATGACAGACATTTTCATCCCTGTAAATCCCTGTGTCATCTGTACAAGTGAAAATAAATTTGGGAAAAACAGACTAGAACAGGCCAAGCTCATAAGCAGGGTAAGGAAGCCCAAGTTTCTCCAAAATCAAGTCTGTGTGCATACAGAAGCAAACCGTCTGGCTTCAGGTTGCTTGTTGAATGCCAAGTCCTTCAGCCACTGCATATGTTAAACAGCCCATTCCTATTCTCTCTTGATAAGTGGACAGAAAAACATCTCCTTTTTAAAATGCATGACACAAAACATGCAGAAATATGCTGAGTGCCTGAGTTAGCATCACTAGAAATACAACTTCCCCCATTTCCTGACTTGGAGGTTAACTACCAATGTCATACTAAAAACTTAAGCCCTCAAAATTAATCTCAGTCCTAAATTAATACAGCAAAAGGTACCCAAATCAACAAGAAATGTAGATACTTCCCAGTAATCCC
>VWZX01002271.1:613759-635784 GCA_013399015.1 Galbula dea | reverse complement strand
TATATATATATATAAAAATGATGCCCCAGGATTCAGAATTTAACCCTTAAGGGGAGGCAAAATAAATAAAATCAAAAGCTCAAACTCCCAAACATTAGACTCAAATGACTCAGCAAGAACTTGCCTCAGAAATAAAAAGAAGACAAAAATCACCCAACACACTGAGCAGGCTGGCAACTAAGGGATTGCTCAGACTAAAGGGGAAGCTAGGGACAGGTTAAGGAATTGCAAGTCTGCAACTAAACAGCTTTCCACAGCCAAGTCATAATATGTGGCATTGTGGGGCATAAGAGACCAAGCTGAGGTGCTGGAGCTGGGTCAGAGACTGCATGTGCAATGGAGGTGCCAGACAAGGGTGTAAATTCAAGGAAAAGACCTGGATAAAAGAGAAAAATCTTTAGAGAGCAACTGAGAGCAAAGAGGTTTAAAAGAGCTCTCTTGAGAGAGTGGCTAGGAGTCCTCCCCATACAGCATTTGAGGTTATTTCACACAGAACCTACAGAAAAGCCATTCAAAAATGATGATGTTTGGAATAAAACCACATAAAGGCAAGTGGTTCTATTAAGCAGTGCTACTGCATCCACATGTCTTGGATGTCAGGGCTGAAACCCAGGAATTGCTAATACAAATGCCCATTTTTATTTCTTCTCAGAGGCAGAGGTTTTGTACTAAAGCTAACCCACCCTGTGTTTTTCATCATTCAGCTGGTTCTGGTTGCAAACCCTTTGATTCTACAAGAAAAAGTGACCTACTGCTTTGGGAAAGCACAGAGCCTACCTTGATAAAAATGCTGTTTGTCTTTGCATTTAATCCAAAGGTTCCTAATCTGATGATGCTCTTTTAGCAATCTAAAATAAGTCTCAGGAATCCAAGCTCATACCCTGACTCAATTTCCCCATCAATTTCTTTCACTGGAAAAAAACAAGCTTTGGTTTTGAATTCAATCTTCTTAGCTAAGAAGGAGGCAACCCAAATTTGTATTGGGTCAGCTGGAAAACTTGCAACATTTTTGCCAGATGCCTCATACATGGAGACAGATAAATTAGCATGGATTTAACCAACACTCTGCATCTGAAGCAGAGACAAAATCTTAAAGGCTTCTTATTTATGTGCACAATTCTCTGCTTTCACAAGTTCTTGGTTAATAAGCAAAGAAGCTGATCTATTTCCAGCCAAGTAGTCAGTGGCTACTGCACTTGGCATCATCAAGATCCTCCCTCCTACTCCTACCTCCTCAACTCTGAACCTCAGGACCAGCACTTAAGTAGCTGCAACCTGGTTCCTGGTTTGTACTGAAATAATTGACCTCAGTAGGCAGTATAACCCCAGGCAAGGGGGAGCTGAAGTGCTTTGCTCTGTATAATGATGCTTCCCAGCTCACCCTGCTAGCTAGCAGAAGGCCATGGTTTGTAGGACAGAGCCTGCTGTGGAACACGTGGTCTCCAAAGCAGCAGACCAACACAGGAGTTATGAAGCAATCACCTTGACATGCTGAAATTGAGAGTGATGGGACTGGTCTTGATGAAGCTGTTCCTCACCTACCCAGAGTGAAAACTCACCTTCAGCCATGGGAAAACACAGAGAGGTCATAAACAAATGGATAAAGTGTTGTAAAGTATGTGAGGAGACAAAGGACTTGGCTTTACTCACAGTGATATTTCCCATTACAACTCCTCTCTCTGTATTGTGTGACCCTGGTGTTTATTGGCATTTTTACCTTCTCATTTTTATAGCTGGAGCACATCAAGCTTCTCTCACCAGTCAGTCAAAAGCATCTTTCATTAGGAGGTACTGAAAGCCCAGCTCACCACTCCTGATAGCTTCCTGTCTGGGAATGCAGTACCTTGAACTCCTGTAGGTGCATGGAAGGCTCTCTCACAGCAGCTCCTGCTGCAATTATGAAGCTGCTACTTACATTCCTCCCAGGACAAGGGCATGGAGAACTCAAAGAAATGATGGATGAACAAGCCCATGTAACTGTTCTCTACCTTCACCTTCCTAACTCCACAAGAAAAAAGATAACTCATGGTCTTGTGTTATGATTTGCCCACTCTTAGAGACTTTACCCTGCATCTCAAAGTGGTAATTTCATACAGTGCTAAGCCACATCAAAGCTCTGTGTCTTTGTTATCCTTAGCTCCCAACAAGAAGCTGCAGCTCTGAATTTAACCTAGAATAAATACAAAGCAGCCTGGTTGTCCTTTTACACAAACAAAACATCACCCATACCTGCAAGTGCTTGGAATGAAATGGAGGACTTGTGAATACTGTCAGTGTGAATTTATCCCTAATAAAGAGTTTGCTCCTTCAGATATTCTGAAGGGTTCATTCTCCAAGGAAAGGAGAAATCAATGGGGAGCTCTCATTTGCCAGACACTTTTCCCAGGTGGTCTCTTTCTCAAGACACAAAACAGTTTATCCTTCATGCCAGGTATAATTTCAGCTAAATAATCATAAACCAAGGCATCTATTCCTCATTCCCATTGCCCATCTCTTCCTCATTCCCATTCCCCTCTAGCTCCAATGTGTCTATTCCATGAACAGCTCAGAGAACACTGTGTGAACCAGGAGAAAAGGTCAGGAAAAGAGACACCGCTCTCAGGTTTTCCAGCACTCTGGAGGAAGGGTGTCTCTTGTTGTTACTTACAAGCAAACTGAAGCTTTGCTTCTCTGCTGACAATAGTTCCAAATGGGTTTGTTGCTACACACTGGTATGTTCCAGTATCTTGGGTTTTATTGGGATTATTGATCAACAGGTTGCCTTCCAGCAGGCTGTAGCGGTAATCCATACGGATGTCGATACTGCTTCCATTTAGCTTCCACCTAGAGCACAAAATGCCAAAGTTAAACTCTGCTGATATTAAGGAAGACTCTTGGGGATTTGAAAATACAACAGGAAGTGCAGCAAGATTTAAAACATCTTTGACTACCTGCTTAGGAAAAAAAAAAAAGAAGCCAAAAAAAAAGCATGAAAATGCAAATTGTATTGAAACATTCTAGTGTTTGACTGAAAGAGCAATATCCTTGACATATACTTCAGCCTCTGATATGATTAATGCTTCTGTGAGTTGCTAGTGCTGCTGCTCTTTGGAATGAATCATTTTGCAAGGGGAAGCCCCAGAAACAGGATCTTTAAACTATTCAAGTCCTCTGAGGGTTGGGGTTTTTTCCCCCCCCCCCTCTCCAGACTTGCAGGCTGTTTGTTTTTGAGTCTAAGAAAATTCACTGACAGCAGATGTTGTCACAAACTGGGGCACTGAGAAATTCCAGCACTCAGTTCACAGAATAATTAAGGTTGGAGAAGACCTGTAAGATCAATTCCAACCATTGACCCAACACCACCATGCCACTAAAGCATGTCCTGAAGTGCCACATCTGCACATCTCAAACTCCTGCAGGGATGGTGACTCCACCACTGCCTGTGCCCATGCCTAGCCACTCTTCCAGGAAAGACATTTCTCCTAATATCCAACCTAAACTTCTCATCCCCACCAGCCCTCCATGGAGCATGCAAGAGAGCTAGAGCTGCAGAGCATCTTCCTGTAGAAGAATGTTAAATGATTTGAGCATGTTCACAGCAGTCAATCAACAGAGCGTGCTGCAGCCAACAGTGGCTTGTGTCAGAAGACAGCCCAGTGGCTGAGGTCTGTCACCTCTAATTGCTTTCAGAGTGGCAATGACTTTGGTAAACACAATGAGAAAGGCACTAAAGGAAAATAAAAGCAAACAAAGAACCATCAGCCTAAATGATTTACAGCAGCAGCAGCAGCAGCAGTGCCACTGTAGGATCACATCTTTCTACTAAGGATCCTCAAAAGTTACTCCAGCTGAAAACCACTGAGAGCTTTGTCCATCTTTATGGAAAAGGTTAATCTGGGAGCCAAGATTATTCCTAGTGCCTTTGTATCCTTTTGGAACTCTCATCCAAAGGCTGCAATTGTGTTGCCTTAGGTGGTGGTTTCCTTATCAGCATCCTGGGGGACTCCAAGGCCATCACCAAGTTCCACTGGGTGTTCTACACCCAGGAGGGAGGCTCTTAGGAGGATACTGCTGGAGCATTGGAGATCATGCTAAAGAATAGGTAAACATTCAACAAACCCAATGGTTGGTCTGGGATTTCCTTTCACTTCACAGCTCAGCTTCACTTTTTTCTCCTCTGAATCCAAGGGGAAGATCATGCTGTTGGGCTCCTGAAGGAAAACTGGACCATGCAGTGTGTTGTCATCTGTATGAAACAGAGGAGAAACATGACAGATACTTGAGGGAATGTCCAGGGTTAAAATATCAACTAGTAAAAAAAAAATACATAAGGTAATATCTTAATTAATTGTAATAAGGCCATGCATCATTCACCCTAGAAAAGATATGATAATGACATTTTTAGGGGTTTTTTATTATAGTCAGATTCATTTCTCTTCCAAAAGCCATTGAACCTTGTGTGGAGTCAACACCCACAAAAACCTTTGTACACTAAGCAGAGTAGAGGTTGAAACTTTCCCCAAACAAGTGGGAACAGGCACAATCCTATTGTCACAGCAAAGCTCAATTCCAATTGGAATGATTAGTTTCACCTCTAAAAACTGAAATATTTTCACTGTAAATTAAAAAAACCACATTATTACCTACAGCAACACAGTAAAATGAGCTGGAGGGTCAGCAGCATTTCCAGCCCCTAGCAAGCATCTCCATTACAACCAGTTCTTCCAGCCTTGGGTGGAACCTTCATGCAGTAACTGAGCACCAGCCCCTCAAAGGGGACCTTTGGCCACCTAAAGCCTTTAACACCTCCTGCCCTTTCCCAACTGTAATGCCACAGGGATGCTTCAGGTGCCAGTCCCTCTGCCTTGCCATGCCTCTGAGGACAAAGGTCTTGAGTGCTTGGTATGAACTATGGTGGCAAGTACCTTCCATGCTCATGCACAATGGACTCTTCAAACCTGCCTTTAAATATAGGTAGAAGAGTGAAAATATTTTGGCAAGACAACCTGACACAACCTTCAATGAGTTCAGAGAGTTGTTCCACAGCAGTCCAACAGTCTGAGGGTGAGGATTATTGAGAGGAGCCTTCCTTGTACTACCTTTTGGTCTTTCTTTTAAAAATACATTCATTTTCAAGTCCTCCATCTCTCCTTTCCTCTCTCAACCACTTTCAATTTTCACCTTATCAATGTAGAGGGCAGATTTATAAGAGGATTATAAGGAAGACTTTTTTTCTATGCTGAAAGTGATGAGACACTGGGCCAGGTTGCTCAGTGAGGGAGTAGATGCCCCATCCCTGGAACCATTCTCCTCTGGAAGATCATCAAATCCAAATGTTTCTTTGACCAGGCACCCATGCTGTTGTCTAGCCTGCTGCCAGAAGTCCATCCTGGTGGATATGCAGGAAATTTGTGGGTACAGAAGGTCAGGGGAGAAAGAATACATAAAATATAAAGATGATGAGAGGTACAAAAAAAAAACAGGAAAGAAAAAGGCATTAACAGCAGCTGATGCATCTTCCTGATGGGAGGAGGCTGAGAAGGAATGTGGATAGCCCTTCTGTCCCCAACACTGTGTAATCAGCTGGATTTATCAGAGACAGAACAATAGTTCTTTACTCCAGAGAGAAAGTTCTGTTGTCTTCATAGAAGGATTTCAGAGAGACTCTACCAGGAAGATTATAACAGAGCAACCTCTCCCCTCTGTCTCCTCCCTCAGGCACCACCATAAGCATACAATTGTATCAGTTGTATTTATCTTTAATTATATGTTAATGATATCTGTCTGAGACTCATTTATTATTCAAAAGACTTTTTACAAGCTCCAGCTTTAAATTATACCTGTGTGCAACTTCCTCTTGCTGGCAGAAAAAAAAAGATAATAACCAGAAAGAATACAGGGCTAGATCATGATATCCTGGCTTGTTCCTGAGACCTTGGGATGCTTCACTCTTTAAAGAGTCTCATTCACTGTCAGAAAGAATATTACAACCTCACCCATAAAGATGAAAGCTCTGAGTACTGTATTAAGGGGTTTTAAAAACCAAGAGAATTGAAATGCATTTTAATTCATCCAGTTTTCTAACTGTAAAATCCAGGAGCTGGGCTGGTGGCTCAGGTGCTGTGCAAGAGTCACTTCAGGTCCCACAGGCAAGGAGCTGACTCAGGTGTGTGTTGTATCTGCTGTGTCACCTGCCTCACAGCCCACAAAGGGCTCCAGGTACTCTAAGCTGTGGTTTGCTGTTACTTCAGTTATGGTGTGCCATAGAATCATAGACTCTATGGGTTGGAAGGGATGCCAACCCCTAGACTAGGTTGCTCAAGGCCTCATTTTATCTGGTTTTGGATGCTGTCAGTGATGAGGCATCCATAACTACTCTGGGCAACCTGTGCCAGTGTCTCACCACCCTCTGAGTAAAGACTTTCTTCCTACTATTTAATTTAATCCCAGCCTCTTTCAGTTTCAAACTATCACCCCTCATCCTGTCACTGCACTCCCAGATAAAAAGTTCTTTCCTATCTTTCCTGTAGGTCTCTTTAAGTACTGAAAGGCCACAAGAAGGTCTTCCTGGAGCCTTCTCTTCTCCAGGCTGAACAACTCCAACTCTCTCAGCCTGCCCTCACAAGAGATGTGCTCCAGCCCTTGGATCATTGTAGTAGCTCTCCTCTGGACCTGCATTTCTGTGTGACCTGGTCTAGGGAATCCTGCTGTGGCAGGGGGGTTGGACTAGATGATCTTTTGGGGTCCCTTCCAGCTCCTAACATTTTGTGATTCTAGCAGGTCCATGTCTGTCTTATGCTGGGGGTCCCAGAGCTGAACACAGGACTCTAGGTGGGGTCTCACCAGCACAGGGTAGAGGAGGAGAATCACCTACCTCCCTTGACCATGCTTCTCTTGAAGCATCTCAATTTATACTGCATCACATCACCCTAAAGGTCAGATTCTTGGTACTCCTCCCAGCACAGGAGGATACACCTTACATGGAAAAGTAGAGAGCTCACCTACTTGAGATGGGATACAGACACACAAGCAAACCTAAGGGTCCAAATGTGTCCTCATATGTTCAGGACATCACCTGGCTGCAAGACCAGGGCCCAGACTGTTATAGTGTCACATCCTGGGGTGAGATGTTGGTCTTCAAGTTGTAATGAGCTGCTCCACATGATGCAGTGGGGTGTTTGATAGGGAGTTATAGTCATATATCAGACTCTGCCTATACAAGCAGTGAGCAAAGTACAATTTAGAAAACACATCAGACAAAAGGTGGAGAGCTAGAAAGGTAGAAAGAGTCACCAGTAGGGGACAAAAGAACCTAATTTGCCTAAGCTAAAATAAAAGCTCATAAGAGCTGACACTCTTTAACCTTCAGCTTTTATATGGAGAAAAAACCCCTCAGAAATAATCTTGCCCCTCCTGTTAGCCAGGCAGAAGAAAAGCCTTGGTGTGACTATTCCTTGGCTTCTAAGGGAACAGCATTGGCTAAGGCAGGGACAAGCTCTAAAAGCAGCTACCAGCAAATCAGAGGGAGAAAAGAGGAGGAAAAACCTTGCAAGACTGGCTAGATAAAATTATTCTGAGTGCCTTTCTTCTTTCTCTGACTGCTGCCTGTGTATTAGCAAGATAAGCAAGTGCAGACTGTGTAATCTGCAGCCTGTTGAGTCCTTTGGCTACAGCCTAATGGGTGATTGAAATCACTGCAGCCCAGATCCCAAGGCAGTGTGTGACAAGCTGAGCCACAGCACCTTACAGAAGAGGAGCACTGGGTTCAGAGAACACTGAATAATCATCAATAAATAAAACAAACTGCCATCTAGATTCTTCCAGCCAGAAAACTAGAAGTACCTGTACCATAAACAGACCATTTGTGACTGCTTTACTAGGTAGAAACAGAGCTCAGGTGTTTAAAGACAGCACAGGCAAGTGCATTGCATAGAATCATAGAATCATTTAGGTTAGAAAGGACTAAGATCACCAAGACCAACCATTAACCCAGCACTGCCAAGCCCACCACTACAGCATGTCCCTAAGCACCACATCTCTTTGCCCCATTACCATTTCTGGTTTTGTGGGAGCAAAGTTTTGCTACCCAGATAACTTGGAAATGTGAATTTTACTTTTTCTTCTAGTTTTTTCTTTTCCTTTCTTTAGCAGAAGTGGTAACTTGATTTCTACTGCAATAATATTCAGGGATTCCCAATCCCAGAGCAATGCCAACACAGTTTAGCTTATCACTAATGGACACTACTAGCTTGACCCACAGAAGCCTACTGGTGCCAGAAGGCTCTTCCCTGAGCTCAACAGGCTTTTTTTCCTTGCTCTTCTTATCAGACTATGTTTATTAGGCTCTGTTTTGCTCATTTAATTGAACAGAACAATGAAGCAGTACATATATGTGTATATATATATACACAGTTATTTAAGTTCACTTGACTCTTTATGGTACTCAGCAGCTACTGTGTAACCTGTGCTACTCCTTACACATTGGTTACTGTCCCAGGAGAATCCAGTGAGTAACCTTCCAGGACAAGCTAACTGTTGAGACACTCTCCCAGGGATGGGTTTTCTTTTGCTGACTTAATTTTCTTTTGCTCAGGCCCAAAAGGAGTTAACCCAAATGAACACTGAGCTGCCCTCAGCTTAAGACAAGCTGCAAATCAGATAGGTTACCAAAAAGCACTTTTCCCCCCCCACCTCTCCTGTCAGATGAAACAAATGTATTACTGTTCTGGGTCTGCCTCCTTTGAGAGAAGTTGATTTCTTTCAGAGAGATGCAGGATATAGGAAATTCCAGTAGATTTCATGATAAAAGAAAGAGTTTTAAAGGCAGGATGAGGTCTATGCCCATATGCTGTCAGACAGAATGTGAAAGATAATTTAGAAGAACATTCTGCTAGCCTAGATTCTGCTGATATACATATTTTATTCTCCTAGTGACTCCCAAAATCTATCAATAACTGTCAGAGTCATTGAAATCCCTTCCAATTGAAAAGTATATTTCCTGTGTCCCTCTGAGACCCCAAACCTGAGAGCTAGCACATCCAGTAGGATGTTAAATCCTTGTTGTCTCTCTGTGCTTTTGAGGAATTGAAAGGTGAAGAGTGGCAGCAAAGGTTAATTCACACAAACAGGTGAAACTGCTCCTCTTCTCCCTGAGCATTAAGCTTGGGGATGGATATTGTTCCCTACCTAGAACTGCTTCAATTTGCATTGGAAGTTATGGCCAATTTGAGAGAAGGTTTAATTGAATATTCCACACTGTAGGGAAAGCTAATAACTAAACTGGAGAGAGAATTCTTGGGAGTATAGCCAGGAGAAATGGTAAAAATCCTTCTCTTGTTGGCTGCTGAGGGAATTGGTTTCTGCTGTGCTTGCTGGTGGTGTTTTCACACCGTGCTACCAGTCACTTTTTCTTCAGGACTAAACTGCACCTTGGGAAGAGCAACTCTTCAGGAAACTGGGAAGGGAAATGGATAGGACAGCTCAAGGGCATTGCTGGCTAACACAACAGCTTGCTCTTCTAGGGTAGTCAGCTGCATTGTGTCCTCCTGAGCTGGAAAAGGCTAAAATTGGACAGCTCGCTCCTTGTGCTTTGCCTATCTGCGTTGTTCTGTTAACACCAAGTTGCTGACACAAATGCTGCTAATGGCTTTGAAATTACAAGACAAAAGTTTTTACACCAGATCACACACTCCCAGCATGGTAGGGGTTGGAAGGGACCTCTGGGGATCATCTAGTCCAACCCCCCTGCTCCAGCAGGGGCACCCACAGCAGGGTGCCCAGGATCACCTCCAGCTGGGGTTGCAATCTCTCCACACAAGGAGACGCCACAACCTCTCTGGGCAGCCTGGGCCAGGGCTCCAACACCCTCACACCAAACAACTTTCTTCTCCTGTTCAGGTGGAACCTTCTGGGTTCCAGTTTGTGCCCAGTGCCCCTTGGGCTGTCCCTGGGCACCACTGAGCAGAGGTTGGCCCCAACCTCTTTCCCCCAGCCTTTAGCTCTTGCTCAGCATTGAGCAGCTGCCCTCTGGGGCTGCTCTTCTCCAGGCTAAGCAGCCCCAGGGCTCTCAGCCTTGATAGCCCAGACAATCCTGCTAGAAATAATTCTGTAGGCTTCTCAGTGAACAAGACCTGCTAAAGGTGCTTCCCATCCAAAAGAAACAAAAAATGAATTAAAAGCAACCAGTGATTTTAAAAGCCCTGGATGAAGAATTACCCTTAAGGGAAGGGCCTCCTAGCTCTGCATCTTTGGAGACAGTCACCAGCCTGCCTCCTCCCTTGGGCTGCTCCTCATTCCTGCCTACCACTGTACCAAGGCTGACCCATGTGTTTAAGCAACAACAGTCAAGATTAATAAAAGAAAAAATACCCAACCACAATCAGATACTTGCACTAGGAGTGAATCTGAAATGAAAGACAAAGCTCTTTCCCTCCTCACCACCTCAGCAGGTGCACTTTCTGCAGGTCCACTGCAATACTCTGAGCCATGGAAGCAAAACAGCCTCCCAGAGTGCTTGTCTGACACATCCCCTGCAGGCTTGCTTCTGAGGTGAGAAGCTGGATGAGGAAGAGAGCCACCACCTCTCTCCTGACCCCTTGCAGCACCAGGCTGCAGGATTGGGACTGTATAGGTCTCCAGCAGGGACCATGAGCCAGATGGCTCCTCCTGCTATCACCTCTCTTTCCTGACAGACTTGTACTTCCCAGATTGCTGCTGTATCAAGTACAAGTGCAGTTAAAGTGGAAAGCCATGCTGGACAGGTGACACCTGATGGGCAAACATCTGATACCTGAGTTCAAAAGCAGTGGCAGATGTTCCTCAGAGACAGTAACACAGCCATAAAGATCCAGAGGTTCAGAAGACAGGAAGAAATAAATCTTCAGTCTTGTAAATGCAGGCATGGAAGAGCTCCAGAATTTGAAATGGAGACAGTAATGGTCTGGTGACTCTATTTATGAGTGACCCAGGTACCTGGGCAAGGTTCTCTTACAGGCAGGGTTAAAAACATCCACCCTGATGTCTGTGTGCTCTGATGGCTGTGGGAAGCCTGGGGTCCATCAGTCAGGAAAAGGCAGGAGGCAGCCCACCAGCTGATCTGCCTGGGCCCTGAGATGCCAGAGTGAATGTGTGAATGTGTCCAGGTTTGAGTTCTCCCACACAGGCTCTGCTGCTAGCAGGGACAACACCTGATGGGGACACCTCCTGCCAAGGCTGGGGCTGCACAAAGCCTCTGCCTTACACTTGCTCCTCTGCACACCAAGGCCACTGCTCCAGCTTGTGTCCCACCTGGGGCTGCAGGGAGTCAGAGGTGGCAGCTGCAGGGAGGAGGGGACAGGAGAGGTGACCCTGAACTGACCGGCAAGGGATTCCATCCAGGGATGTCATCTTCAGGAGAAAGCTGAGGGATCAGAAGGGTCAAGCTGCTTCTTCAATGGCCAGTAACTGAGGAGGTCTCTTATCTTTCTGCCTTTGATCCTGATCCATGAGTTCCTGAATCCAGCTCCCATCTGCTGCTGAGTCCAGCCTGGGACTTCCCCAGTGCTGCCCCAGCATCAGTGGTGACAGTGATGTCATTGTCATCAGGGGCTGGGTTTGAGATTGGTTGGTAGATGGGGGAAGGATAAAGCTATAGAACCATAGAATCATTCTGGTTAGAAAAGACCTCTGAGATCATCAAGTCCAACCATCCACCCAACATTACCATTCTCACCACTAAACCATGGCCCCAAGCACCACATCTACATGTTTTTTTTTGACTCTTCCAGGGCTGGTGACTCCACCACTGCCCTAAGCAGCCTTTCCCTTCATTTGTATATATTTCATTTTACTATTTCCATCAAAGCTGGTTCAGTTTTCTTTCCCAAGCCATCAGTCTCTCTCCTGTAAGCCCTTTCTCTTCCCTTTGGGAAGGAAGAGGGCTTTAAGAGAGATCATCTGTCCCTCATTTAGGGACCAGCCCAGCCCTGACCCTTGCTAACCACAAGTCAGGTTCCAGCTTGAGGACTTCACCTGTGGAGCTCCTCATTCAGCTTGACTGTACTGCAGCAGTATTGTAATTTCAGCTATTTAAATGCCACATCATTAATTATAGCAACATTGTCACCAAGTGAACACTGTTCAAATAAAATCTTTCTACCTGATCTGAACATGCACAACAAGTTTTTCCTGTGCCTCATCTACTGGGTCTAGACAAGGCAGGAGGAGGCAATTCCCAAGGCAGTGTAATGAGTGACTTGTCCTACTACAAAAACCTTATTTAATAGTGTGTAATCTGTGTTCTCCTAGCAAGTCAACAGCACAATTATCATCACAGATGTTCTCTTCAGTGTATGATAAAAGCACATTTCTCTGTGACTGCAGAAAATCACAAGTTCCTTCACCAAGGAACCTGGCTCCCTGAATCATCAGAGCTAACAGCAGGCAAACAAACTAACTCCCACTGCTCCACTAAGGGGAGCAGCCCAGGAAGAATTGGAAGACAAACCCAGGAATAATAAATAATAACAAGAATAATAATACCACCCATAATAGCAGCACAATAGAAGAGTATTGGGCCATCTGCAGGCCCTCTGCTGAAAGATCAGCACAGAGATGTTAACACAGACCTGGCCATTTGTTGATTAATAATCAGGTGATTTGTTGATCTCCAGTGCTGAAATAGAAATGACCAAAAGGCCAGCTTTGAAAGGTACTTTTAAATAGATAAATAATAACCAGGTTTGTTCTGATGTCTTATAAGTTGAGCCCTGAGGAAATCATTCAGCAGAGTTCTATATGCAACCCCAGAAACAGAGGATTGTGACAGGAAACAAAAACACTGCCCTTAGCCAGCACAATCTATCTATTGTTACCATTGGGCAGGAATAAAACAATAACAATAACAATTTTTAAACAGTATATTTTTCTTCTTGAAGTAACCAAGATATACATTCTGCTTTGGAGATGAATAATACCAGAGTTTCACCAGAGTTCTCCAAAGCTGCTGCATAACACAGCTCTTCTGAACGTGCTCAAATCCATTCTGTCACTAGGAACAAAAGCACTAAATCTGCATTATCTCCAACCCTACAGGAAACTGTTTGGTCCTCTAGGAGATCTTGACAGCTTAAATTATCTTTACTGTTGCTGTGCATGTGCAGCTTTCATGGATTTGAGCTGTGACCAGAAATCCACCCCCCTAGGGATGCCACCCTCCTGGGGTTGAACTGAGCCCAGGTCAGGATCCATGACCTAGCTCTTCAGTTGCTGGGTGCCTTTTCCTCATCCTCCCCTAAAATCATCACCATAACAACTCATGGTATTGTCTCATGACTTAATTGGCCAGCTCTGCTCATCAGAAGAGAAAACAAAGAGTCACTCTCTCACATTAGAATCATAATGGTTGGAAAAGCCCTCTGAGATCATCAAGCCCAACCATCCACTCAACGTTGCCATGCTCACCACTAAACCATGGCCCCAGTCACATCTACATGGTTTTTTGAGCTCTTCCAGGGCTGGTGAGTTCACCACCTCCCTGGGCAGCCTGTTCAATAAGGAATAAGGTGAGCATGGAGTTTGTGTCCCTTCTCTCATACTGGGATGGACTCTTTTTAAGCATCTGCCTCATTACCAATATTACACTCTGCCTTTTTACTATTTCTAGCAAGCTGAGCCTTTGCCTTAGGAAAAATAAAGAATATTTCAGTGTAACAAATGACAGTGTAACTGAAAGAATGGTGAGAGAGGAAACTTCATGTTTATAATGTTCTATATTTCTGGTTTTGGTGCCAAATCATCAGCATCAGCTTGTAATGGTCACTGCCTGCCTCGAATGTAAGCCTGATGGCATCCTGGTATTTGGGGTTTAAACAGAACCAGCTTATTTAGGGGAAGAGAATAACCTCTCCTTTCAAGTTAGACAAAGAGGTAAATCAAAACCCTTCTTGCAGTCTTTGTACAGCAGGTCCTCTTGGGACGTGCCAGGCATCACACTGCACAGCATCATGATGCTGAGCAGGTTCCTGGTCATGGACTGGAAAACCTCACAAGCTTTTCCCACTGCTGCTAAAGCAAGAAAGTGGCTAATCCTGTAAACAGGATCCAGTGCTGTAATCTCCAGGTGGTTATGTTACATAAATGGATTTAAGGCATTTGAAGTCTGCTCTTGGGACTCCAGGCTGGCACCTCAGCTGGTGGAAATCTCCATAACTTCATTGAAGCCAGTGTAACTGCACCAATTCAGGGCACATTTGAGGAGCTGTCCTTCATTATACATATATATATATATATATATAAGTGTTTCTGTAACCCTCAGCAAAGCAGGAACAAAAAATGTTCCCACTCTCCAGCAGGCAATTCCCTGCACAGAGAAGCTGGGAGGTGTAGGTGAGCTCCTGTGGCTCTGCCTCTTGGGACATACTACCACCACCTCCACCATGTCCTGCTCTGCATGACCACCCCAGCACAGTGACCTGCAACACTCCCAGAGCCTTCACAGTTCTTTCCCTAAAAGCCAGCCTTTCTTCTGCTTGGGTCATCCCTGCAGAGACACTAGACTCTCCAAGCACACACAGACAAGCAAAGAGCAGACCTGTCATTAAAATTCAAGCTGCTGAATGCCAAATTGGGGGTGACTGATAGAAAGCTCCCAGAGTTCAATCAGGAAAACATCAAAAGAGCAACTGGGAGTACAATTTGTACAATCTGCCCATGGATAAGATGTATCTCTTTAATTTTTTAGAAATGTTATGAACTTTTAAGTAACACAGCAGGGAAAAGGTATCTGTAACAGCTGTCAAAGCCCTGGCTTTGATGACTTCTTACATTGCAATTTAGCACCCTCAAAACCTGCTCCAATTGATGGCATTTGTGAGCAGAATCTTTCTTCTCTCTGCTGTACAACTAACCAGGTTAAGCTTTCAAATGCTCCTCACTTGTGTCTGAAAAGCAGCCTGGTAGGGTTGCCCCAGAGACAAAGTTAATCTCCAATGGTCCATTTAACCTCCACCCCCCTGCTGCAGCTCTGGGAAGAGAAGTTCCTTTATTACAGTGTTCCTTGCAATAGGAGAAAACTGCTCCTGGAAACACAGTCCTTAATGCAATCTAAGGGCATCAAAATAGCAGCAGCTACCAAACCACACAGCCTATCCCAAGGGTAGAAGTTCAGTTGTCTTTGCTTATGGAGACTTCTGGGTCTTAACCTAGAGGATGCTGATAGCTCCAACACAAACATTATGCAAAATAACAGAATCCAAGTTGGAAGAGACCTCCAAGATCATCAAGTCCATCCATCAACCTATCACCCCCATGCCACTAAACCTTGTCATTAAGTACCACATCTAGATGTTTTTTTGAACCTCTCCAGGGATGGTGACTCTACCACTGCCCTGGGCAGCATGGGCCAATGCCTAACAACTCTTTCAGTGTAGAAAAGCAAACCAGCATCTCTGTGACAGACAATACAACAGCCCATGAAACCTTCCAAAGCCTTCCCACCACCGTGGTGGCCAAGGAGAGGCTGCGTGAGCAGCAGCGCTGCTGCTCCCATCGGATGCAGAGTGTTCTCTCTGCATGGCCACATGGAGATCTGCCTGCCTCCTGTCACCCAGAGGCACTGAGGATAAACACAAAATAATTGCATCCCCAGAGATGAAATCTAGCTAATTGTCCCCAAGGGGCAACTCTTGTTTTGCTGTTAGACAAAGGAGATAAGGAAAAGCTCTGATGTAGTGCACTGCAACAAAACGACTGCAGAGGTAAAGAACAAATCCAGTATGGATGAGGAGAGCAAGTCAACTGCTGAATGGAAGAGAGATCCTGTGGATTACTTTAAAAGTCATCTCACTGAGGCCTTTTACTTTGAATAAATTTGTTTTATTGTTCAACAAGAAAATGTATGTTTTACTGTGTTGATGTGCCCCAGTGAAAGAAATCAGTCACTACATAATATCCACTGATGCCAAACCAGTAGGTTGCTGAAGCCTTCATAAAGTCATAATTAGAACTCCAGTGCAAGCTAATAAATAGTATTCTATGCTGTATTTTACTATAAATAGCCCCAAATATCAGCCACATACCAAAATAGAAGTTGACTTACATGACTCATCTGAATACCATGACCATCTGCAGCACTTTGGCAACTGGGAACCAAGCAACTCCAGGACAGTGGCTTGGTTTTTTTTTTTTCTCTTGGTAAATTAAAAGGCAGAAGTGAAAACCAAGAAAATTAATGAAAATCATGTCATTTCATTCCAGTGAAGAAAAGGCTTAATGGGTAATCAAAATCATGTGCTCTGCTTCAGCAATATTTTCATTACAATTAAAAAAATTGAATGGCTTTCTCCATTTGGAAAATTAAGGATTATACTGGAGCAAGAAGGCACTACAAAGAAACCTCCTGATTTTGGATGCTTCAAAGACAAAGAAAGGATTTCTGTAGCAGCCTTTTATCTGGAATGGAGAGCTTTGGTTTTAAGTTCTTCAAGAAGTACAACCCTCCACCCCATAATGAAGAATATTTAGAGAAAGGCATTAAATAGAGAATAATCCTTTATAGATCACTTTGGTAGCACTCTGCTGTCTCATCAGAGCATCATTCTGTGAGCAGCAAGAAACCCAAGCCACAGAGGAAGTTTCTCTTGCCCTGTTTGCTGCTCAGCCTGAGAGTGTTTCACGTGAGAAGGGCTGCTGCTCCCAGGGAAGTCTGGAGGAGCACTAAGGAGGCAGCCCAAAATAGTTCAAAGACAGGAGAATTAATGTCTTTTGTTTAAAAAAAAAAAGAGTTCTTCCTTCTTAAATATGCAAGAGATGGAAATGATAATACATAATTAATCCATGTGAGACTAGGTAACAAAAATAGTTCTACACTATCTGCTGATGCACATTAGCAACAGCATTACTGTGCAATAGATTAGCACAGAAGAAAGCACCCAGCCAGGTAGAGAACCAGGATGGTTTCTCTCATGTGGGTTTGACCCAGCAATGGTTTTGTAGAACAAGCACATTTGTTAGCCTCAGACCTTGAATATAGAGATCTTTCCTTCTTCAGCTACCATCTGTCTCATCTAGTAAGATCTTTGTCAATGGTGGAAATGTAAAACATGACTGAAACCTGGGCTTGTTTGTTCTGTACCAGCATGAGAAGGCTGGAGCACCTCTGCTGTGAGAACAGGCTGAGAGAGTTGGGGTTGTTCAGCCTGGAGAAGGGAAGGCTCCAGGGAGATCTTCCTGCAGCCTTCCAGTACTTAAAGGGACCTGTGAGAAAAATGAGGAGAGACTTTTCAGCAGGATCTGTTGGGACAGGATGAGGGTTGATGGAGAGAGATTCAGACAAGATAGAAGGCACACTGAGGGTGCCGGGATACTGGCTGCCCATCCTGGTTGCTCAGAGAGGTGGGAGATGTCCCATCCCTGGAACCATTCCATGTCAGGTTGTCTGGGGCTCTGAGCAACCTGACCTAGTTGCAGATGTCCCTGCTGACTGCAGGGGGTTGAATTAGATGACCTTGAAAGGTTCCTTCCAACCCAAACCAGCCTGTGATTCTATGATACGCTGCCTCCCTTCACAGTATGTTAGGCAGTGTAGTTGTTTACAAAACCAGGTAAGTTTGCTCATGACTTACAACTCAATGATCTCAGAGGTCTTTCCCAACCATTATGGTTCCATGAATGGAGCCTACAGCATGTTCACCACTCACTGTCTGCACAGGCAGTGGCTGCAGTGCCCTGAAGAGCAGCTCTGGAGGTGATTCAACCACTATCCCCATCCACGTCACCTGAAGCTGGTGAATCCTTTTCCTATGAACTGGTCTCCTGGTCCCAAGTTTTCCATTGTGGTTTTTTTTCCACCTTCATCATCCATTAGAAAAATAGAACAGATTTCCACTGCAGACAACTTCTTGACTGAAGATGGGTGACTTGTATTAAGCTTTGCAATTCAAAGAATGCACCTGAGCATTGAAAAAGGTTAAAAAATGGGGGGTTTCTTCAACTGCAGCCCAGAGACAACCTCTTTTTGCCTGGTGTTGTATGAATGAAAGTATTCTTCTCTAATTGGAACAGGAATTAACTGCAACAGTCAAGCTGTTAAAGTCAGGTGTTAAATGTTGACTTGGTGACACCTCAACAGGCTTCTAGTCTTTGCAATTAACATCCTCTAATTAAGGAGAATTTTCCCTTCTATTAAGCCAACTACCTTATCCTCCAATCAACAGACTTTAAACCCTGGGAGTTGAATTTTTTGGTTAGTAATCCTACAACTTTAATTTTTTTTCTTCACACTTCTCTCTAAACTTTTCCTGATTTCTTTATTGAGTATAAATGTACCTTTTCCTTCTCTCAGCCAAGAAAAGTCCTGCTGCCTTATTGCCACAGCAGTGCTAGCTTCCCTGCCTCTAAAAAAGAGCTATTTTAACAGTGAATAACAAATGTGTACTGCACAGAGTCCACTGTGACCACGCTTGTATGCATGGTAATGCAGTAAATATTTCCCTTCAATATTTCTCTAATTCACAGATGATTTTTTGCATCTTGCTGTGTTTATTTAGTGGAAAACCAGCAAACACCTTCTGAAACAAGCCAATATTTTCCTCCTGAAGGACAGAACCCCCCGTGAAGCAGAGAACCCCCCACACCCCATACGGGTTCCAGCGGTTGGCTGGGAAAACTCATTTCCTCTCCACGCTCCCCTGCAGCTCCCACCCCCTCCCCTACAGCTGTGCCACCAACATCCAATTCACAAAAGCAAAACCCTCTTTAGAACCAAAATAAATACTAATCTTAAATTCAATGTACCCTGACAGCAAATAAGTTTGCTGTGCTTACTTCAGCATGAATGAAAAGCCCGCGAGGAGACTCCTACATGAGAGTATATTTACAAGTTCCATTACCCACTGGAGGGATTGATGTAATAAACCCATAATAAAAAGCCTCATGTTATGGATTTCTCTAATGTTTCTTATCAAACAGCCTGTATTATCTTGGCTTGTGTATTCAATTTAAAATAGGTTTTCAATAAGTGCCTTAGAGCTAGAGGTCATTTTCACTTGGTTGTTTTTTTGCTGGCACGCAGGGATGTCTACTGTCTTTTCCTGCCCTTAGAAACTAAAAGCTGTTTGTAGCTTGCTCAAGCATAGTTTACAAAGCAGGCAGACAGATAGATTGGAGAGAACAAGGAAGAGAATATATTACCTGCACACCTCTTCATATCACACAGCTCCAGCCAACGCCACCATGGGCACAGTCCCTGTGATGCTATTTATTTTTATTACTAAGTAGGAAGGTGAGGTTGTTCCTCATGAGATAAAAACCAGCACACAGAAATGGGTTTGCCTCCAATTGTCAGCTTATTTGTGTTTCATACTGCCTGGCTGCAACACAGCTGAGGTGTTTTCTGTAACCTGCAGGCAGACTCCCCTGGATGTGCAGTGCTTAATTCACCTTGGAGGTAGAACTAGCACAAAATGGCACAAAATCAATAGATGTGTAGCTGCAGTGCTTGGGGACACAGCTTAGTAGTGAGCATGGTAGTGGTGGGTGGGTGGTTGGACTTAACAACTTTAGCCTGCTAAAGCTCAGATATTTTTCCCTGTGGTAGTTTAGCAGCAGCAGTGTGACTGCACCTTTGCTGGTCTTGAGTTTGTGGGCAATCACTGCACTGTAGGCATCATGCCATGCCTGATCTCTGCACTGAAATCACCTCTGAATTCAAAAGCTTGTGGTGAAACCACACTGGGAAGCTTATGTGCTTGTTCCATGCCACACTGACTGCATGCTTCAAGTGACATTAAATGAAGACACCATTAAAGGTTTAATGGTGCCTTTCTCACTGTGGCAGACAATGCTTCACCTTCTTTTTTATCCACCAGACCAGAATGAAATGGTTCTGACATTCCTGCTCCAAATCATCAGGTTCTCACCTGCCAGGGAGGTCCCAGGCTCCTTCACATGTCTGCACTTTCATTATACTGAATTATCCCTTTAATTCCATGTTACAAAGGATCTGTTCCCCTCCTTTTATAATGACTCTTCAATCCCTTTGTTTTTTTTCCCTCTGTGGCTAAGCTCTGGAACTCAAAATAAGTTGTAAGGGTAACCAGGATGGAGGACCACAACTCTAAGTCTCTCACACAGGCTGGGAACAGACTGTCTTCAGCATATTTAAATACATACTTGGCTTGCTGACTTTTCAGCCCTGCTAATATCTCCTAAGCACTCTCACAGCCCAAGAGCTCTCCATTCAGCTAAAGCTGCTCTGAAACTGGAACCTGAGGTCTGAAAACACGAAGGAGTAGAGGAGTCATCACCAGAGAGCCCTTCAGCCACATGCTTGGCAGGGGTGACCAAGGCTCTTCACATAGATTTGATAAGCAGAGATTGTGCTAAGCTGATTCAGAGCAAAAATGGAACATTTTTTGGGCTACATTTGCAAAACCTCCTCCTCTGTTTAGCTAATAAAGGTCTCCAGGAAGCTGCTAAGATTAGATGCATTGGTACCTAACAAAGTGGCATTGTTTTCACTGGTGCTAAATACCTTCCTGTTGTGTTGAAATGTGTGGAACTAAGGATGTGTTAACACTTCTTAACTCAGGTCCCTCTTCCAGTTTTTTACTTGTCTCCTGTGTTTCTAAATACAGATGGGAGAAATCAAGATAATCAAAATGAGAAACAGAAAAGTGCTCCTGCTCCACATGCAGTCTCTCACACTGACAATTAAAAGCAGGGGAGAGCTGTCATTCCTCCTAATGCTCACAGAGTCCACTAATACTCTGCAAGGAAAATTATACACAGCCTTAGGACATCTACAGACCTTAAGTAGAACTCCTGGAGTCCTCAGCACAGGAGAGACATGGACCTGTTAGAGTGGGTCCAGAGGAGGATAGAAAAATGAGCCAAGAGCTGGAGCACCCCTGCTGTGAGGCCAGGCTGAGAGAGTTGGGGTTGTTCAGCCTGGAGAAGAGAAGGCTCCAGGGAGACCTTCCTGCAGCCTTTCAGGGCTTAAAGGGGCCTGTAAGAAAGATGGGGACAGCAGGACCTGAGAGGACAAGGGCTGGTGGTCTGAAGCTAAAAGAAGGAGATCCAGATGATCCACTAAGGGTGGTGAGAGCCTGGCCCAGGTTGCCCAGAGAGGTGGGAGATGTCCCATCTCTGGAACCATTCATTCCAGGTCAGGTTGTTTGGGGCTTTGAGCAACCTGATCTCCTTGCAGATGTCCCTGTTGGCTGCAGGGGGCTTGGACTAGATGACCTTGAAAGGTCCCTTCCCACCCAAAACCAGTCTGAGATTCTATAACAAGTAAGATGCTCTAAAAGTCTGAATTCACATTACATTTGCCTTGGTGAGTTTAAAGAGACCCTCATTGTTTTTGTAACACAGGTTAGTTTGCTTTTAATTGCCTCTTTCCATGTTATTTAATAGCCTTTCAAATGAAGAGGATGCTCAGGAGCAAGTTTTAATGCAGCATCTTGAAGAAATTATAGCAAAAGAAAATTTGAATCCTTGCTAATTTAAGTGTTATTTTTTTACTACTAATGTGAATCCAACCCTAACAAATGAAACCAGGAAGAATTAATTGGATATGCAAATAAGATTATTCAGTATATAAATCTAATTACATACCAATTTGCTTTAACAGCATGAAAAAGGAAAAAAAAAAAAAACACAACCCAGAATGTTCTTTGTAAATTGATTGTTTTAAAAACCACCTGTAGGATAACAAAGTGGAAAGGCTGATTCATGAGGATACTCATTGTTGGCATCAACACAACAAGGTGTTTTGGAGATCACATCAAGAGTAGCTTTTGGATGGGCACCCTCTGCTTTGCCATATTCCATTATCAGTTTTCAAACCCATCAAAACACTGCCTTGACCTCTGCTCTCCCCCAAGCAACTGCTAAAATGGGCTTGTTTTGGAAATATTAGGTGATTCCAGTCACCAACCCTGACTTTGCTATGCTGCTGCAGATTGATCCCTTTCAGGTTTCCCTGTCACCTTTAGAAAACAAAAAGGGACAAAGGAATCATTAGCAGAACACCACACACTGCAGGGAGGAAGATTTCTCTGGGGGGG
>VWZX01002271.1:549050-613743 GCA_013399015.1 Galbula dea | reverse complement strand
GGGGGGGGGGGGGTGCAAAGAGCCTGTTAATTTTGAGCCTTTTGTATCCAAGAAGCAAATTACACAGACAGTCAATTTACTTCTTTGAATAACCACTTGTCAGGAAGAGTAAAAATTATAAATGAGATCACTGGAATTGATTAAGATTCAGAAAAGCTGACACTGTAATTAGTGCCCAGTGTGGCATTTTGGATAGAAGATCCCAATCACCCTTTTTCACTGCTTGTACATTGAATTCTGTCATCTAACTCTGGTTCCTTGATTCCCAAATTGGGCATCTAAAACAATCTGGCATGGAGAGTATTAAAAATGTTCTTCAGTAATAATTAAAACTGTTCTTCTCTGAAGAAGGAGGAAGGGAATATGTTTACACTGCTACAGCAAGTAAGCATTAAGATGACTTTATCCAAAGCAAGGTGTTCTTATTACAGAAAACTAAATATGACCCAAATGAAATCTAACCTGAGGGTGCACTACAGAGACATTCAGAGACATTAAACAAAATTAACTTATGGCTATAAATGGCCAAGGGAACAAGAGTTTTCATGAGAAAAACTCACTGGAAAAGAATGTCAACTCACAAATACATTCATTTAAAGTAATAACAGCTTGTGACCTAGGGGAGATTTGGAGGCTCTGTCCTTGGTTCCTTACTCATATGGGTAAGGACATTTGCTGAGATTGAAAATTCAAATGAAACTGGTGCCTAAACAGCTCTGGTCATCACTCAAGGAGTGAAATCCTTGGTGTGGTGCCCCACAGAGCTGCATCCACTCCCCCTGAGAGTGGCACAGTCCAGGAGCAAGCAGCCAACATGCAAGAGCCATCATGTGTGCATGGAATGTTTTGCAGCAGAACAACTTCCAATCTCCAGTCTTTTCTGAATTTTGTTGTGTCCAGTTTAGCTCAGATGATGTTCTCTGGTACATGGTTAGCAGTGGGAAGGGCAGTTAGTATCATCCTGCACCTGTAGGTTCATGAAAGCAGCAGGTGAATGCATACACACTGCACTCACAGGCACTGTCTGCTCTGGTGCTGTAGGTAACAGCCAGGGCTCAGTGCTGGCAAACAAATCATCACTGTACAGACACACCACAGCCTTACTTCATGGAATCATAGAATCATAGTTTTTAGAGTTGGAAAAGATCTCTGAGATCATCAAGTCCAACCATCCACCCAACACTCCCATGCTCACCACTAATCCATGTCCCTCAGCACCACTTCTACATGTTTCCTGAACACTTCCAGGGATAGGGACTCCACCACCTCCCTGGGCAACCTGTGCCAATGACTGGAAGAAATTCTTCCTAATATCCAGTCTGAACCTCCCTTGTCTCAACCTCAATTTCCTCTTGTCCTATCACTTGTTCCTTCTAAGAAGAGACCAACCTCCACCTGCTTCCAACCTCCTTTCAGGGAGCTGGAGAGAGCCAGAAGGTCTCCCCTGAGCCTCCTCTTCTCCAGAGTAAACAACCCCAGTTCCCTCAGCTGCTCCTCACAACACTTGTGCTCTAGACCCTTCACCACCTTCCTTTCCCTTCTCTGGACACACTCCACCACCTCAATGCCCTTCTTGGAGTGAGGAGCTGAACACACACAACTGAACCCAGGATTTGAGGTGTGGCCTCACCAGTGCCCAGTACAGGAGGACAATCACTTCCTCAGTCCTGGGAAAAACATTGGGATCTGTAATAAGTCTGGATCCTCCAGAAAAGGATGCACACCACAGAAGATTACATTTTTATTGCTGTATCATAGGTTCTCTAGGGAAATCAGAAAGTTTTCTAATTAACCAACCCAAACACACTCACCCCATACTCCTGCTTTGAATGCATGTGCTGAGCCATAAACACCTAATTCTGAGTCATATTATCAAGCAGGTTATGATTATCCTTATCCTCATACACATTCCTCATTTTAAACAAAAAGAAGCTTTTTTTTTCACAGGGAAACTACAAACTCACCAAATATCTGGAGTCCTGTGTCCAGGTCTGGAATCCCCAGGTCAAGAGGGACAAGGAACTACTGGAGAGAGTCCAAGCAGAGGCTAGGAAGATGCTGAGGGCACTGGAGCATCTCTGGCAGGAGGAAAGGCTGAGAGCCCTGGGGCTGAGCAAGAGCTAAAGGCTGGGGGCAAGAGGCTGGGGCCAGACTCTGCTCAGTGGTGCCCAGGGACAGCCCAAGGGGCATTGGGCACAAACTGGAAACCAGCAGGTTCCAGCTGAGCAGGAGGAGAAAGTTGTTTGGTGTGAGGGTGTTGGAGTCCTGGCCCAGGCTGCCCAGAGAGGTTGTGGAGTCTCCTTCTGTGGAGAGATTCCAAGCCCAGCTGGAGGTGATCCTGGGCAAGCTGCTGTGGGTGATCCTGCTGGAGCAGGGGGGTTGGACTAGGTGGTCTCCAGAGGTCCCTTCCAACCCCCACCATGCTGGGATGCTGTGAAACTAAACTCTGCTCCCACTCCTGAAGATGCTCGCCTGGTGTTTAGTTATTACACACTTGGCTCTCAGAGGTTTGTCCTTGCACTACATTGAAAGCAAATGCAGAAATTTGATGACCACAGAGGTTGGGGTGTTTTTGTGTCCTTTAAAGGCTCTGTATGGAGTTTGTTTGCAGCATTTATTGTATATGTTAGACTGTATTAATAATGAATAGCTCAAGTTAAGCATTATAGAGCTACAGAGATGCTGGGAATACATTCATATGGTTCAGCTAAGATATTTTTCATGTAAGTCCAGAATGCTAATACATTTGTATGGTGAAACAAATACACTTTTTATGACTTTAAATGCTATGTGGGCAGCTGCATGGTAACTAATGAATTTACATGACATTTTCTGAGGTCTTCAGAAACATCTTGACTAGTTTTTTAAACCACTGCATCCTCCTGTTCATGAACAATGATTACAAGGGACAAGACATAACTCCTGCAGAGTATGCCAGCAGGGGTTCCTCTGTGGCCCTGAGTAGCACTAAGCAAAGTGGGGAGAAATGCTTTGCTGTTTCCTCTACATTTTACCATGGTCTTCACCAGCTCTGCCCAGAGGCAGTTCTCTGGTGGGCCTTCCAGTATCTGAAGGGGGCTACAAGAAAGCTGGGGAGGGACTTTTGAGGAGGTCAGATAGTGATAGAAGCAGGAGAAATGGGTGTAAGCTAGAGGAGGGGAGATTTAGGTTGGATATTAGGAAGAAGTCCTTCACTATGAGGGTGGTTAGACAGTGGAACAGGTTGCCTAGAGAGGTTGTGGAAGCCTCATCCCTGGAAGCTTTTAAGACAAGGCTTGATGGGGCCTTGGGCAACCTATCTAGTGGATGGTGTCCCTGCCAGGCAGGGGGTTGGAACTAGATGATCTTGAAGGTCCCTTCCAATTCTGACAATTCTATGATTCTATCTTAGCTGCTCAGTGCACTTGAGTCACAGAATCATTAAGGTTGGAACAGACTAAGATCTAAGTCCAACTTTAAAGTGTTTTTATTGAGCTCTGAATTTGCCTTGTGTCTACAGTGAGCAGGCACCTGAGCTGCTTCAGGTCCTCTTGCTGTCCATGCACCCACAAGGTGTACTGAGAACCATGAACGACACAACCTGCACTACTAGGAACAATGCCATGGGCACACACAGTGTTGGTTAATTTTGGAAGGGACCTCTGGAGATCATCCAACCCTCCTGCCAAAGCAGGTTGGTCAAGTTCACCTCCAGCTGGGGTTGGAATCTCTCCCCAGAAGGAGACTCCACAACCTCTCTGGGCAGCCTGGGCCAAGGCTCCAACACCCTCACAGCAAAGGAGTTTTTCCCCCTGTTCAGGTGAAACCTCCTCTGTGCCAGTTTGTGGTTTTGGAACCACCACAAACAGTGACAAACAGCCTCTGTCCTCCCCCTCATACCACACCAGTCAGTCACACAAGCAGGAAGGACTAGACCCCAAAATACCAAGCCCCCCAACACCTAGAGCTCCTCTGCTCTCTGCAGCACCTCCAGATTCTACAATTTGATTTCCTTCACAAAAATACCAACAACCCTTCAGAATAAAACAAAGAGAATGAAACCAGGCACATCCACAGCAAACTAACCCCAAAATTCAGCCTTCCAGACTCAGCTTTCAGAGAAGAAACTGGTTTGGCCAGAATTTCTGTCCTGCTAATGATTAAACACACAAAGATCTTGGCTCTTGTAACTTCATGGCTTTGATTTGGCACATAATATAAATACTCTTCTTTTTATGTTTATGTTTTATTCAACTATGTTATGACATCTCCCAAACTACATAAAATCCTTGCTAAGTGCTGTCTGCTAAGTGCTGCACTTCCATGTGCCTTCTCCTAAATACTTTCAGAAGAATGCAGTCAAACACCAGAGAATGTCTACACTTAAAACCAGAGAAGTTTTAGCAGTAATTGGATGCCACATTAAGGAAAGTTAAATTAAAGAAAGAAAGAAAGAAAAAAGGTGTTAAAAGCCTCTGGCATCCTTTTAAAGCCAACACCTTGCAGGAACTGTGAATGCTACTGCTGACTCCAAGGTGTAAGACCTAACAACCTTTCACAGATCCAGCCTGCAAAACACCAGCAGGCACTTTTTAGCTTCCATGGCTGAGATCAACCAACTCTGTCAGCACTTTTTCTCCACAGCAAGCATGTTTCTAAACCAGCACAACCACACCTGCCCAGAGACACCCAGAGGTGTCAGAACTAGCTGAAATTGTGGCTTCAAATCAAACCTTAAAAGCTTAGTTTAACACCACTCAAAAGAAGGAAAAAAAAAATAGAGAAATATGACAATTGGCCTATTCCTGCCTGCAATGATGCTGCTAGAACATCCTTATTCCAGGAAGTGTTATTAATATAAACATATAGTAATAGAAAAGAATCAGGTCTCCCCTTCCAGGTTAGCAGTGAGAGGACAAGAGGAAATGGCCCCAAGTTGCACCAGGGGAGGTTTAGACTGGATATTAAAAACAATTTCTTCCCTGAAAGAATTGTTAGGCATTGGCCCAGGCTGCCCAGGGCAGTGGTGGAGTTACCATCCCTGGAGGGGTTCAAAAGTCATCTAGATGTGGTCCTTAGGGGCATGGATTAGTGGCATGGTGGTGCTAGGTTGATGGTTGGATGTGATGATCTTAGAGGTCTCTTCCAGCCTTAACAACTCTGTGATTCTGTGAATAACTCCCAGTACCCAAAGGCTAAGGTGAAGATTTCTCTTACTCAAATAGCAGGGCAGATTCCCATCTCCTCTGCTTTGATTTGTCTTGGGTAGGCAGCTCCTGACCTTTTCAAACTGTCTGAGCAGTGCTGAAATGTCAGAACTTCATCCCACAGACATGCCATAGTCAACTGGCACATGCTGCAGATGCTTGCAGCTGCAGGCTCAAGTGAAGCTGGTCCTAAACTTTTCTAGCCCTGCCCAGGGTTTCTTCACCTCCTGCCTCTGGGCTGCTTTCCAAAGCTGCTTGGAATGGTCTAAATACTAAGTGCAATAGTGCTCTGGAGACAAGGTTTTTGACCTGTTGTTTTCTCTCTCTCTGGGTTTGCTCTGATTCCTGAGGACTCTCACAAAGTATATTTTGTTTTTAAAGCAGAATCTCCTTCATTTTCAGTGTCATTTCTACTCCAGAATGGAATTCCCTGTTTTTGGTTGAGAAGAACTACAACTTTGTGACCCAGCAGTTCAGTTCTACAACTACCCAACACAGACAACTCCCTGTCAGCTCTTACTGAGGAAGTTTTTGGTTGTCCAAATGAGCTCTAAATCCTTCAGTGCAACATCCAAGTGTCCCCTTTCCTGGACCCTCTAGTGCTTTAGTTAACTTGAGTAATACCTGTCAAAGTTGCTATCTGATGATGACTGACACAATTGTATGCTTTGCCTCACACATTTTTTTATCCATATTCATGTGGATGCATAAACATAGAATCATAGAATTGTTTGGGTTGGAAGAGACATTTAAGATCATCAGGTCCAACCATGAACCAGCACTGCCAGGTCACCACCAAACCATGTGCCTCAGCACCACAACTCCATGGTTTTTCAGTCCCTCCAGGATGGTGACTCCACCACTGCCCTGGGCAGCCTGGGCCAGAGCTTGACAACCCTTTCCATGAAGAAACTGTTCCTAATGTCTAACCTGAACCTCCTCAGATAAACCTGAGGCTATTTCCTCTTGTCCTGTCACTTGTTCCTTGGAAAAAGAGACCAAGCCCCAGCTCACTCCAACCTCCTTTCAGGTAGAGTTGTAAAGAGTGAGGAAAATGAGCCATTAGCCACATGCTTTAATTGTGGTCTGGATTATGAAACAGCAGCTAAACCAGAGCACAGAAAGTCTCTTTTAGTACTTTCCAGAGATGAATATGATTTGAAACAGTTGTACACATTCTTATCTAGCTTGAACTATGCACATAGAGCAGTATCAGCAGCACCTTTTAACTTCACTTTCTTTCTCAGTAGCTGTGGTGGGGTTGGCAGCATTACTATTTGCATCCTACATCAGTGCTGACACACAGCTCAGTGCCTTTCAATCCCTGTCCCCAGGCCCCATGATGTAACCCAGGCTCACTCTTACAGCTTCTCTCTCTCCTTGCCAATCCACCAGGGGAAAGCTCCAGTAATTCATCATTTGTATGCCACTGCTGCAGCCAGAGCTGCAGGAGAGAACATGTTTGTAAACAAACATCCATCACAGGGGTTTGCACAGGTCTGTATTTTCTTCCTCTTCTGGTTTTTTTTTTGGCTCATTGCTGTTTTAAGAAATACAGCTAACTGTGTTTGTGTCACCACCATCTAGTGCTGCACTGCAATTAATCCCAAAAGGGATGTTAACCAATGACAGGATCACAGAATGGTGCAGGTTGGAAGAAAGCTTTAAGATCATCAAGTCCAGGACTATTTAGTGATTCATAAGCTGCAGAGAATATTTAGCTAGTGGGGAAAGACAGAAATCACATGAAGGAACAGTAAGGCAGAGCCAACCAGATGGCAGAATATGGAGCTCCTGTGTCAGGAAAACACAGTGAGCCTTGGTGGATTGGAATTGGTGTTCTTTGACAAGTCAATACCCTGAGGGGCACTATCATCACAGGACTGGGGTTATCTGTCAGGTCTGAGCAAGCTTTACTTTCTCAAGTGGTCCAGGGGATGCAGGACTCTGCAGGGAGCAATAGGGAAGTCTGGACCACAGGGAGTGATGCTGAACCAGCCATGAGGCTGCTTTCCAGGCTGAGCAAGTGCCTTTCCATAGCAAATCTGCACAGATTTAAGTTGTTCAGCTTAATCCACTCACACCAGCACTGATCCCAACTACTTGCTGATATACAGCTGCATAAAGATACTTCATTGACCAAACAGAGGCAAAATATCCACTGCACATTTAGATTGGATATCAGGAGAAATTTCTTCCCTGAAAGAGTTGTTAGGCATTGGCCCAGGCAGCCCAGGGCAGTGGTGGAGTCACCATCCCTGGAGGGGTTCAAAAAACATCTAGATGTGGTCCTTAGGGCCATGGTTTAGTGGCATGGTGGTGCTAGGTTGATGGTTGGACTTGATGATCTTAGAGGTCTCTTCCACTCTGAATGATTCTGTGATGCTGGTCCTACAGAGCAAACTCAACACTTACCTGTGTGGCTGGAGCTCTGATAAATTCTAAACTCAGGTTCCAAAGCTGTTTCTTAGTTCTGGGAGCTTATGAGACAGGCATATTAAATGAGCAATAAAATGCAACTTAATGGGGTCGATGTTAAATTAGTTTCAATTATCAAACCCCATTTTAACAAAATGAATGCCTGGCTGACATCCAGAATTCCCATCATTTACATGGGAGAGTGCTAGGTTCTCTCTCCTCCTGCTAACTGATGGCATGTCACTCCTTTGCCTTTCATGAGGGAATAACTTCCATATTCTACCCTCAGTACATAAACCTACCAACAAACCCCAGAAGAACAGAAAACGTGCAAGTTCATGCAGAACTGCAGGAGAGAGCAAGAAATGTGCCTGTTAAACTTGATGAAGCACAGTCAGTATTAATAGATGGGAAGATTCTGTGCAGATTATTTTCCAATTAGTTGTTTGAAGAGTGTTATCCTGAGGAGGATGTAACAACAGCTGAGAAAATGGAGAGAATCTCTGCTTTTCTCTAAGGAAAAAGAGGACACAGGCTTTATAATATGCATTATGCTATGCAGATATGGGAAGTGATAAAAGGCAATGTTGCTGTCCTATTTTGAAGTGAGTAGCTAACATGAGTGAGCACAGATGAGTAGGGATCCAGTGCCTGGCCTCCCTCCCTGGAAAGGGAATGAGGATGTTCATGCATCCTAGGGAGTTTACCCAGAGCCACTTCTCACTATCACACATGGAAAGAGTGAGAATCTGCACAGCTTTTCCAATGTATAAGATGAGAGCCATAGCCATTACTGACAACTGTTCTTGGCCACTTGACTTGAGAGTTGCAGCTGGGCTCCCTCCCTCAGAAGAGGCATCATCTTTATATCACTATGGAGAGCATTTTGATTCCAGTTGAGGAATGTAAGCTGCAATAACACTTTGATTCTATGCTGCACTGCCTTTCAGACTAGTTTTCTCTCCTTGAGTACTTCACTGTTCTTAGAGGGACTGAAGAGTCAACTCATTCAAACCTACACACAATGGCAAAAGCACCTTGCAACTTGCTCTCATCCAGGTGCCCTGGTTACAGCTGGACCCCTTGGCTTGTCCTTCAAGACCATATCAATCTCTCCCCACCCCAACTCTCCCTGTGTGCAAGCTTGTAAGAGATTTTGGGGAATCTCTTTCAATTATTCTCCCAGAGCTGTCACATTAAGCATCATCCTATACTGGCAGATGCACCACTTCTCAGCCTGTGCTCTGGTCTCACATCTCTGCCTCTTTCCAAGATCTTTCTTCCCTCAGGAAGAAAACACCAAGAATGAAGCTTGTCTTTCCTTAAGCCTTCCTTCCTTATTTTTTATACTTTAATTGGCAGTAAGTATCATCCCTTTCAGTAATGTTGGCACTTTCAGAGTTGCCTGTACTTACTTTCTCTGGCTATGCTCACAGTGGACTTGTGCATCAACCAAAGAGAAGGTTGGAGAACGCTGGCACACCATGGCCACTGGATCTGCATTACACATTCAAGGGGATCACAAGATCAAGTGAGGTAAAAGAAGAAGATGACACTTCAATTATTGTCCCAAAACACAACAGCCTGGACTTCAGCCCTCAAGCTCAGAAATACAGAATCATACAATTCTGATGGTTGGAATAGACCTCTGAGATCATCAAGTCTACCTGTCCACCTAACACTGTCATGCTCACCACTAAACCATGGCCCCAGGCACCACAGCTACACATTGTCTGAACACTTCCAGGGATGCTGATTCCATCACCTTCCTATATAATAATGCTGTTATTTGTTTCATGTCCCTTCATGAAAGGACATTTTAAAAGACACCCTGATGCAGCTTACTTGACACCAAGAATTTGGAAACCATTTTTCTGTTGCTGAGGAAGTGCATATTTCTCATCTTCATTCCACCCATGTATCCAGCCACCTCCAGCCCCTTTTTATCTACTTGTGCCTCCTGCTTTCATATCCCAGAAAGCTCAACCATCAACCCTTCTTCTTTCATGTCCCTCCTCAGATATCTTCTAGTAAAGCCCACACAGTGTGAGCCTAGAGAAAATGCCAGCTCATCTGGACCAGAAGAAAAGTGGCAGGAGAGTGAATGCTGCAGAAATAAAGCTTGATCTGGCTCTCAGGGAGCATTTCATGTCCCTTTGCACAGGCAGCAAGCTTGCAAGGGCAGAAATAATTTATTCTTCCAAGCCTCACTGAACACCCATTATATTATTTGCTTTTCACAAGTAAAAAAATGATAATATTCTGAGTGTTGTCAGGGATCTGTTTGGCAGCCTTAAAGGCTTACAAGGTATAAATTAGAAGAAGGTATAGCAGGTATTTTAGACACAAAGAAGAAGGGACCTAAATTCATGCTGTGCTCAACACACACTGGAGAGAGTTCAGACAAAGCTTTCTCAGAGGCATTACTTCTTTTTTACTTCACAGCTGTGCACTATGGATGTGGGATGTTCTACAAATGACAATTTCCCTTAAAACTGATGTCATCCTCATATATTGACACTCAGGAAAGTAGAATTAAGATGCATCCCTATATTAAGATAGATATCTCTTTCAGACTTTCACTAGACACCTGGAAAGTTTAATGAAGTTGGAAGCCACCAACTTCAGCTGAAGATGCTGACTGCTGGCTGCTTAATTAGCTGCCTGTCTCATTGATTAGCAACTTCTTCCCTACTCAATTAGAAATGGTTGCAAAGCTTGCCTTGCTTCACAGCCTAGTTAATATGATTCGGGCTGTTTAACAACTGTGTTGTAGTTTTGATTCATGAAGCTAAATCCCTGTCTTTCATTGCAAACTAAAAAACATCCAGATACATAAAGGAAGAACAAATGGAAGCACTGAGGTGATCATGGGCAAGGTTCTGCTTTTCAGTGGTAATATTAAAGGAAACTTCTCTAAAGCTTGCAATAATGAGGCAGTGGAGCCTGTCAGGAGCATATCCTGAATTTCAGAGGCCAGGCTGTCACAGCCTTTGACAAACACATCACTAAACCAGCTTTAAACAATGCTCAGATGAATGAGCTGCACTCCTGCATCCTTTGCTCTCTTCATTCCAAGCAACATTTATCCCCAGCAGCCACTCGCTTGCCATAAGACTGACTCTGAGCACAGACCTGCAAGAACAGATCAGCATCTGCTCTACTCAATGGCCCAGATCCTGTAAGACCTGGAGCATTTGTGCCAGCCAGGGCCTAGCTTGCAGAAGGCAACAGGCATTTCTCTGAGAGATCCTCCAAGATCATGCAGAGGTAGTGAAGAGCTTCCCTTTCTGCTGTGGCCAGCATCAGCCAGCCATGCTCTGTCAGCCTGTTTACATATTTAGCTGGCAGTAAAGGGTAATTCTGTTACTGCCCACATTTCTAACTCTGTAATTATCAAAGTTGAATTGGCCCTTTCCCCCTTTTATTCCATTTGGATGATCACTCTTAATTGCTGCTTAGCTGAAAGACCTTTATCCAAATAATAATGATCGCTGCCAACATCATTTTGGGTCAGTTAATGCTCTGCTGCACCAGGTGAGGGCAGAAGGCAAAACACAAGGGATTTAACTCCACAAGTCTGAGTGATAACTAATGGCTCCCTCAGTGGCTCCTATCACTATGCTACAGGATGAAAATACCCACAAAAACATGAACAAAAGGGAAGGAAACTTGGCACTTATGCATGGCAGTGTCAGGGGATGAAATGTTCCCTCAGCTGCTCCCCACAAGACTTGTCCTCCAGACCCTTCACCAGCTTCATTGCCCTTCTCTGGCCGCATGAATTACACCAGACTTTGGGCAGCAACTGAAGACAAACAGCAGTAAAGCCAGGTTCCAACTCCAGACCTCAAGAACTGGGACAGCAGAGTCTTGCACACAATGAATGCAGCTACTGTTGTGTCTGGATAAACACTTCAGCCCAGTTCTGCAGTTCTCAGACCACACAAAGATGCAGTTGTCTAAATCAAACCCCAGAGATGGAGGCAGCAGCACAAATCTGACTTCTCCTTCTCCTCAATGAGCACACAAGCATTACAAAAGGAGGTCCCTTTCCAATAATATTTAGATTTCCTGAGAATCCTACAGTATTTCACCTACATAGCAATAGACTAATCACCTCTCTCTTTTTTGCTGTAAAACTTCCTTTTCATTGGCCATAAAGCAGTATTTTGGGTCTGCATTCTCCCTAATTTGATAAATGCTTGGAAAAGTAGGTATTTTTGTAGCTCCCTAAATGAGATTTAATTTCAATACCTACCTACTAATTCAAATGCAAAGGAGCTAAATTGAAAAGAGGCATCATATAAAACACACAGGGGATCAATCCAGAGCCAGATAGTTGGAACATCTGCTTCTAAAAGTGTCTGCATTGTCTCTGTTTTATTTCAAGTGCATCACCTTACCTCCATAACTTTTGGGAAAGATGTAATTAAACTTGCCCAGATGGACTTGTGACTTAAAGAGAGAAAAACATAACATACCTAATCATCTGCACTTAAAAGAGAAATGAGGAAACTGCACTGACAGGCTCTCTAACTTCCTAATTTGGGAAATTATGGCTTAAACCAAGGTCTATATTCAGGGCAAGCCAGAACTCATCAGCAAAGACTTCTCTAGTGAGCTTCAGCCAGGGTTTGCTGAGAGCCACGAAGCCAAGGGCTGGGTCATGTTTGAGGGGTGAGGAGATTCCCAGGAATCATTGGGTGTTTTATCTGTTCCAAGTGCTCTGCAAACATTAATTAAGCAGTTGGGTACAGGAATGTAAAGTGCTGTAGAACTGACCATAATATAGGAATCAATTCATTATGGAACTGCAATAGAGGAATCATTTTCCAGCTGCCTGCCCACTAACATCAAAGCAGCACTGGTCATGGGAACCAGACAGCAGCAATAAAAAAAAACCCCTCACAGAACAACTCAAATAGCTGCATCCTTTAGAGAAGAGCAGCATTTGAGATGTGCAACAGCACACTTTGGTTTAATTATTTATATTCAGACAGGAAATGAGCAGAATTTCTCTGCTACATAACTTACCTCTGCCTGGGTAGAAGCATGAATTCCAATAGGTCTGTGAATATTTAGCCCTGTATCCATTTTCAGTTTTAAGTTTTAGCAGAGGTGGATGCTTGATTTCATTGATAGAAATGATGATGATTTTTGTCTAACACTGGAAAATACTTGACTTTATATTGTGGGGGTTTTTTTTCCCCCCCCAACAAATTACATAGCCATGCTTGAAATATTCTGGTCTGAACCACTGGTGAGGGATTGGTTATGGTGAGACAAAAGGAAAAGGAATGCCTGGACAGATGTAAGAACACTTTCCTGCAAAAAGCAGCTCTGAAAACAACCAAATAACCCCCCCAAAACCCCACCACCACCACCACCACCAAAATAAAACAAAACACCCCCTCCAAAACATCACCAAAAGCCACACTGAAAATAAGCCTTTCAGGAATAGTTCTCTTTTTTCCCTGACTTCTGCTCTCTTGTGCATATTCCTAGATTAGAAAACAGCATTCTTCAGCAGATAAAAGGTGAAACAATGCTTTTGTTCCACCTTCATCCAAAATATGATAGAAGTTGAGATGGAAAAGCAGAATGCACTCTCTGGATTTGAAGAACTGAGTGTGGGTGTTGCTGGGATATCATGACACCAGCAGCAGGCAAAAAGCTCATTAATAAATACCACTCCAACCTTTGCTCTGATGGCTGAAATGATATAAAGACTCTGCATATGTGGTCTTCTCCACATTAATTCATCCTACTTTTGAGCTGTGAGAAGTGATACAGCTAACAGCTAATTCTGGCTCCCTGGGCCATTGGGAATCTCTAGCTTTTCACATAGACAAGTAGAGAAACTGCAGAGTGACCTATACAAACTGCTCTGGAGAGCAGCACAGGTATTTCTGCCTTTCAGGATCATCATCCACATTCCACTAATTGCTTATCTGTTGCAAAACAAAGGCTCACATAGCAGGGAGGCTTCCTAAAGGAGCCATGTTAGCAGAGAGAAAGAAGAGAATCTCTGTGTTCATTCAGATTGCTGTAATATAAATATTAGAGAATGTGTTTTGGCTTCTGCTTTCTGAAGGTGCTTCAGTCACCCCTCCAGGAACCTTGAGAGAGCTGCAATAGCACTTTCCCTTTGACAAAACAAACCTGTTGAAAGAGAAACATTGTTGTAGAGCTACAAGGATGAGTTTGTTTATTGAAACTATTGTGGTTATGTGGGGCTTGCTAAATAATAAAAAGGCTTTGGGGAGGTTGTTTTAGGTTTGGGTTTTGGGGGTTTTTTTTGTGGTTTATGGGTTTTTTTTTCAGTCTGGAGAAAAGGAGGCTCAGAGGAGACCTTCTCAGTCTCTGAAAGGGGCTTGGACCAAGGTGGGGGTTAGTCTATTCTCCCAGGGAACAACTGATAGGACAAGAGGCANTTAGAGAATGTGTTTTGGCTTCTGCTTTCTGAAGGTGCTTCAGTCACCCCTCCAGGAACCTTGAGAGAGCTGCAATAGCACTTTCCCTTTGACAAAAACCTGTTGAAAGAGAAGCATTGTTGTAGAGCTACAAGGATGAGTTTGTTTATTGAAACTATTGTGGTTATGTGGGGCTTGCTAAATAATAAAAAGGCTTTGGGGAGGTTGTTTTAGGTTTGGGTTTTGGGGTTTTTTTTTGTGGTTTATGGGGGTTTTTTTCAGTCTGGAGAAAAGGAGGCTCAGAGGAGACCTTCTCAGTCTCTGAAAGGGGCTTGGACCAAGGTGGGGGTTAGTCTATTCTCCCAGGGAACAACTGATAGGACAAGAGGCAATGGCTTCCAGTTGCACCAGGGGAGGTTCAGGTTGGATATTAGGAAGACTTACTTTACCAAAAGGGTTCTGAGGCATTGGCCCAGGCTGCCCAGGGAGGTGGTGGAATCACCATCCCTGGAAGTGTTCAAAACCCATATAGATATGGCATTTTGGGATGTGGTTTAGTGGTGAGCATGGCAGTGTTAGGTTAACAGTTGGACTCTATGACCTCAGAAATCTTGCCCAACCAACATGAATCTGTGATTCTAAGCTGAGAGGGAGATGGAGGGTAGAAGAGCAAGCCAGACTCCAATCACACACACACTAGAATAGAGGCTTGAGACTACTCAAAAGCTACTAGGTTCCTTTTTTGTTTCCTGCCATGATGAAAGTGAAGTTAGGTTTCATGATAAGATATGCAGATCAGACTCAGACAGCTGAGGCCTCCCTGCCACTGCAGCTCATTAACATGCAAAGATGACTTCAACAGGGAAACTCACTGCTACAGGGAGTTAATGAGGCAAAGGATTGTGCAAGAGTCACAAAAAACAGAGAAAATTCCCTTTCAGACTTGTGCAGCACACTAGAGGCACACAGACAACATCCCATCTTTGTTAGCACAAGTTGGGCTGTGACTCTTCTTCTGCAAGGTTTTTTGTTTCCCCATCCCTGTTCCCAGGCTGGGCACAAATGCATTTCATGGTATACCACAGGAATTCTGTGGAGCTGCCCAAGAAAGAGCATTTGTCAACCATGCCATGACTTCAAGAGCATTTGTCAACAAAGCCATGACTTGAAGAGCTGCTCTGTGTGATTCTTCACAGCCTATTCTGCTTCTCCAACTTACTCTCCAAACCTTACTCTCCAAACCTTAAACTGAACCCCACTGCAACTGCTCTTTAAGGAAGCTGACTGCCCTAACAAATCAGAGTTATTTGGCAGCTAAAGGAATAATTTGTAGTTACTGTTTCACAGAGCTGACACCTGAAGAAAAGACTCTTGAAAAAAAGATAATGAGAAACCCTGAATTGATAGACATCAAGTAGCAAACCCCAAGGAAGCATTGTTAGGTTGTATCAGCATGACCTCAGAACAATCAGGGAGGAAAGCAGGCTGGAAAACATCCTCCCAGTTTGGGTGAGGTATTGAAAGGGGCTGGTAAGCTCACAAAGACCTTTAGCAGTGCTGCTGCCTTTTTGAAGGAGACTGAAGAGCTCCCAAAATTATTAGTAGATTTGCACCTCTAGGTAGCTGGCTTAAGTACAGGCCAGGATAGGTCTAGTTTTCCATCTGAGCATTTTATCTTGCTGTGGAGAGCTGTTATAGCTGAACAGGCAGTAGATATGATCAATAGCAAGAGCTCATGTGGACTGTGAACAGCTCTGGCATGTCTGTCTTCTCCTGACATATTAACAGTGGTGGATAACTGGTATCCTTAATGACCCATTTGGATACCCTGAGTGCTTGGGGTTTGACAGCTGTTTAATAGCTTGAATGATAACAAGTTTGGAAGTTTTCATGCAATTTCTGGTGAACAGATGTTCATTTAGGAAGCACACACATAGAAAGGTAGCCCAAGTAGCTGCTGGGATTGGCAGTAGGTTGGATCCCACCAGCTGTCCCTAAAGGGGCACCAGGAAGACAGATCCATGGGGAAGTTTTGACAGGGCATCAGGCAAAATGTTCATCCTCCACCAGCTGGGCTGCCCTCTGCAGCAGAGAGAAAGACAACAGAGATATCTGGGCTGTGTGTCTGACACTGGTTAGAATTAAATAAAGTATTCAAGTTTTGGCTTTAATCTTGGTTTTACTGGTAACTCAACATTACCCAACATGTGGTGTTTGGGGACATGGTCTAGTGGTGAGCATGGTAGTGTTGGCTTAATGGTTGGACTCAGTGATCTCAAAGGTTTTTTCCAACCATATTAAGTCTATGAAATTCCTCACTCATCACCTAATATAAGACACAAAACTTCTGGCACTCCTCTCTCCACATAACTCTATTAAATCTCCCTCAGCAGGAGAGAGAAACTGATGTCACACCCTGAAGATCTTCAGTGCACTGCAAAGGTGAGAAAAAATGCTGCTGCTGAATAGTGTGGGAAAAGCCAGTGCTTCTGAGATCCAATTTGGCTAAAAAACAGATGGAAAAGATAAGGCCAACCACCCAAACACATCCCCTGAAACTTTAATTTGCTGACCCTAGAGATCTTCCAAACTGAAGTGCAGAAATGACAGTAAAAAAGGAAAATATTTACATTTTCCTGCTTTGGGGGTTTTTTTTCCCCCCACTATTTTGTTTATTTACTTAAAATAAAGGATCCTAGTTGCTGTATTCCCACAGCCTAACTTCTCTGGGGTTGCAGTTCCTGAGCCACGTGTGGCACTGCATTGCAGAATCTCTCTGCATCCAATTTTCTGCCAGCTCAGAAACTGTCATAGCACATTTAGAAAGACTTGGGAACCAAATTTCAAACATAGAGACCCATAAGGACCAGAATAAAAGTGGCTTTATGTTCAGTAGAGCTAAGCAAAAGAAAGTAAACACTATTCTAAGTAGTTTGCTGTTACCTAAAATGCTGAAAATGTCCCCTGAGAATGTGCACATCTATAAAGGAAGAAAGCCCAAGTCACTAAAGGAAGCAGTAAAGCATTCTGAGTGCTGAGCAGCAGATAAATTAGAGCAAGGCAGATGAACACCAAGGTGCCAGAAACTTTAGTTAAAACTTAACAGCCCCCACCCAGCACAAAAAGAGAAGAATATGTTAAATGAATTCTCTGTTGAGGAAAGATAACACCAATTCAAGAAGGAAATGATCAGTGATGGCTGAATGGCCATGACATGGTTTAGTGGCATGGTCATGATAAGTTGATGGTTGGACTTGGTGATCTTAGAGGGCTTTTCCAACCTAAATAGTTCTGTGATTCTATGAGAGAGACTCAAGACAGACTTTGCCAGCCCTGGTGTGATCACAGCAGCCATCACAGAGGCATGAGTGAGGTGACACAAGCCCAGTTCCCCCAGCCCACAGGCAACCCCTCACACATGGGCAGGTAGCAAGGCTTTGGTGTGAGCCTCAGCATATCTGAAACATCTCCCAAGACCTGTTTCAGCTCCTGGAAAAAGGCAGGGTTTTTTTGAGGGAAATTTCATGATGGAATGCTCAAAACATTGCAACTCCCAGGGAAGAAAAAGTTAACCAAGGGCAGTTCCAGAAGCTGCTTCTATTGCTGAAATATGTTATTCTAATTATTTGGTAAATGGAGCAAGGTCTTAGCTGCAACATAACCCTGGCTTAATGGGACTCAAAGCTAGACTCCACCTGGGCTTAATTGAGCATTGAAACACTTAGCAGAGAACATGGCAAAACAACTTTCATCAACAGCAACTTTGAACTGGAGCTGGGGAGAGCAGACCTTTGAAACATGGCATTTTTGCAGTGGAGAGACTGATCAACACTTGACAAGAGCTTGTGAATTGCAGCTACCTTGACCTGTCCACAACCTTCTGGAACACCAGTCCTGAAGCAGGAACTTTCAACAGGGTCCTTAGTGTGAAATACACTGACATTCTTCCCAGGTTGAAAGTGACACTTTACCTGCAAGGCACACCATGAAGGACTGCAGCACCAGCAGTTCCCAAAGCAACCTCATCTTCAGTTTTCTGGGTCAGAAGAGGCAAGGCCAGTAACTACAGAAGAGGACAAGGATCCTTGGAAATCTTAGGCAATTAATCTGTAAAAGAGGAAAGAGAGATGACAGGGAGATTTAGGGTTGCTGCTTTTATTTGGTGACAGTTCGTTGTTGGTTGATTGGTTGTTGGGTTTTGGTTTTGTTTCCCCCCCAAGAAAGTTGCATCTAAAGAATAACAAAGAAACTTCATTAAACATTTAATTGAAAATCATTCTGGAGTCCTGGGTCCAGTTCTGGGCTCCCCAGTTCAAGAGAGACAAGGAACTACTGGAGAGAGTCCAGCAGAGGCTAGGAAGATGCTGAGGGCACTGGAGCATCTCCTGCTACTTGGGTTAACAACAGCAGCACTCAGCTTCTCAGCTCTCTTTAAACCAAGTCAATGGCAAGACAGGATTGTATCTGCCTTCTTTGCTCACAAAAATTAGGAATATAAACCCCCAATCAGACCAAAATCAAGCAAAATGCCTCTATTTATTCCACAGGCTTTGAGAATGGTGCTTCTGGAGACCATGGAGATGGGCTCCCAATTTGCATCACATCCCTGATACTCTCTTTGAACTGAGATTGATGTTTTGGTATTTTATTCCCTATTTTTCCATAAATACAAGAAAATTCTTGGATAGTCTTTAGTTTATTACTACTCCTCACTGCAGCCTCTCCTGTTATCAGAGCTTCTCCTGACTCCCCACCCCTTTGGGAAAAAACCTCTGGTTACTTTGTGGGTTTTGCAAACTGATTTGTATTTTTATACTTAGGAAATCATGATTCTCTCAGCTTTATAAACACCAACACAAACCATTTCAAAATTACCAATGTAAATTAATTTTTAGCTTAGAAGGGCATTAAAAATAGCAGGCATTTCCTTTCCTCCCAAGATGTTTTGTCACAATCACTGGGTCTTACTTTCAGCCAAAAATAAAAGCTCTGCTAAAAAGACACATTTTGAGTGCTCAGCACATTTAATTATTAAGCCCAGTGAAAGAGCTGAAATTCTTCCCCATTATTCAGTTATTCCAAACTGACTCCAGAGAGCCAGCAGACCTCAGAGGGTCATGTGTGTGCTTCAAAGAGAAGTTTTCAGTTAGCTGAATGGAAAAAGTCATTCCTAGCACTAACAAATTGTCTGTACATGGCACTGAGACTCCTGTTGGCACTTCCATCAGTGTTCATGGCAGCTCCATGCACACACCTAGTAATGATTACCTTAGAATATATTCCTAGAAGAGGCTCTAGCATATGTTTTACCACCTATAAAACATATTCCACCTGTTTTCCACCATGCCCAGAATTGCTGTTGCTGGATTAAGATTAAAGCTTCAGAAGCACCATCTTCTTGGTGCTCCTTAACAGCCCTCCCTGGAGCAGCACTGGAAATGGGTACCTGGAGATTCAGCTGCCAGCTGAGCCCTGTTCCTGCATAACCACAGTCCAACCCATGCCCTGATGGACATGGTTTTGTGGCATGGTGGTGATAGGTTGATGGTTGGACTTGATGATCACAGAGGTCTCTTTCCAACCTTAATGATTCTGTGATTGATGCTGGTGCAGCTAACCCAGGACAATATGTGACAGAAAGTTCCCCAAAGAGAAATGGTGTCTGTCTTAGCAGATAAAAAACAAAAGCAGTGAAAGGTAAATTAAGATTATAAGCATTACAAATATTTCCCTAAGGTTAAAATGTGGTGGTGTTCAAGATCTGGCTGCATTTCCATTTCTCGTGATCATTTCTTATTTCACATGTGAATGAGTCCAATCTTCAGACTGTTTCCCCATAAAAACTGCTGCTCCTCCTACCAGCAGGTCAATTGTTCAGAGAGGTAGAAAACTGGTGAAATCCATTGACTTTTTATGGCAACAGCTTTAGGAAAAGCAACATTTGTGCCTGAGGTAAAAAATACATGATTGGAAAGATCCTTCCCATTTCCAAAAGTTTTCTGACTGTCAAATCCCAGGACAATATAAAAGCAGAATCTAAGAGGTCTGAAAACTTGCAAAGCTGAATATTTTCTTTCCAGAAGGAAGCACATGTAGTTTCAGCACCCTACAAGTTCTTTCAAGATGAAAATGAGGTAGCAGTGCTTCAGGTTGGAGGTGCAGCCTATCAACACACGTGTGCAGATGCCTGTGTAACTTTACTTTTGGCAAGGCATCCATTGCAAGTTCTTCTGAAAGGCACTTCTGTTTCTAAGTGGATTCTGACTCAGAGAGCTGACTTTGAGAGCTCTGCCTGCAGTTGGGTATGGGGTGGGAGGAGGGGGAAAGATGCATGCAGCAGGAAGAGTTGTGGTGAATCTTTCTGTGTTAGTAGACATGGCTCTTTGGCAGTGATGCCAAAAAAACCAATATAGAAATGAAAAAACTAAGGCTAAGGTCAACACATGGATGCATTCAGAAGATGAAAAATACTCTTGTAGGTATCATTTCACCATACACACTCCCAATTTTGGGAAAGAACATTTGCAAACCAGAATGATGCAATTGTTATGTTCAGAAAAGATCTCTCAGATCACTGAGTCCAACTGTTGACCCAGCACTACCATGCTCACCACCAAACCATGGCCCTCAGCACCATAGCTCCACATTTTTTCAATGCCTCCAGGGATCTGACTCCACTGCCCTGGGCAACCTTTTCCATGAGGAAATTGTTCCTAATATTTAATCTAAACCTTCCCAGGCCCAACTTGAAGCTATTTCCTCTTGTCTTATCACTTGTTCCTTGGGAGAAGAGACCAACCCCTACCTTGCTCCAACCTCCTTTCAGGGCTGAGCCCCTGAAGTATTGCAGCAGCAGCAACAAGAGCAAACCTTAGCAATCATCTCACGTTTTTCTCCTGCACATCAGTGTGCTGCATGGTGCCAATTCTGCTAAACTCCCAAATAAATCACTGTTAATGAAGCATGCTGCACACAGACAGCAACAGGCTCATTTTAATCACCTCAACAAAGGAAGAGCTAAGGGTAAGCACAAACCACTCTGAGCACTAAGGGGTGAGTTGTTAGATTTAAGGTGGTGCCTACCCTCTGCCTGCCACAGAGCTGAGCTGAAGGCAAGAGCAAGTCTCCAACAGGAATCCTCTACTTTCCTGAACTCTGACCTTAATTCATGGTGCCAAAACCTCCAAAGAGGTCCCAAGCTTTTTAAAAGAGAACTATATATACTATATAGGCTATAAACTATAATCTTTAGGCTTGGTTGTAGATGACAGAGCTATGGGTTACCCAGCTGCTGTCTGGTTACATACAACTTGGGGCCATAAAGCTGCTAAGAGCACAAATATTTGCATAATTTAAAGAGCATATGGCCAACATGTGCAGCAACACCTAGGCTGGATGGGTATTGCAGGTCAAGGCTAGAAAGACTAGTCCCAGCAAAACCTGAGCACAAAGGTTTAGCATAAACTCAATTTCAGATTAATCTACAAAACCAAAACCAACCAACCAAACAAAAAACCCAGCCCAAGGAATCAGTCAAAGAAAACAAAGCAAAAGGCAGAAAATAAGCCACAAAGATTTGAGATTTCCTGAGGTGAAGATACCTTCTTCTAAGACACACATCCAGAAAGATCTCTATCCATCAAAGATGTGGTTGCTGGGTTCTTCCCAAGCCTTAGGAACATCACTGAAGTCTGCAAAGCTACACCAAAATGCCATTAGCCATTTCCAGCTCTCCAAATGGACTTCCCAGACCTGGTCATGCAGGAGTTAAGTCCTTTTATTGTTGGTTTTGTTTTGTTTTTCTTTACAAGACACAGTAACAGCTTAACAACTTATTCAGTTAAGCTTTTAACACCTAAGCAGCAATGTTAAGAGAGCAATATTGGAAAGGAAATGGTTAGTTGCAAGTGAAGTGGTTTCACTTTTGAAGGCTTCAAACCCTTCACTTGAACTTCTGGGTTTTGACCCCTCCACACCACACCCTATGGACAGCACAGCTGCTTTTTGACATCATAACCACCATGAAATGGATCTGCCACTAGTTCCTTTACAGTCTCCAAATGCTCTAAAGAAGGAGGCATCCTCTCTGGGAAGAAACATTCACAAACCCCAGGGTTCAGTGGTACACAGCTTACCTCCTTCTCTTTGGGCTATACCTGCCACACTTCCCTCAAATGCTTTTAAGGAGGAAAGAATCAGAACATTTCAACTTTGGAGATGGAATTAACATCAAAATCTAGTTCTCCTCCTCATTCCCTGGCAGATAAAACTATCTGTTTAGTTTTCAGAACAGATTCACACAAGGGCTGCCTGCATGCAGCCTGGCTGTGATCTGAGCTCACCCTTGCAGTGCAGGAGAGCAGTTTTCTCTATATTACCACTTTGGACATTTTCACTTTAGACTTCACCAGAGGCCAATTCTATAACTTTTCTGCAGGGTGAGACTGGCACAGTCTGTCTTTGGTTCCATGTTTTCCAGTATTTTTCTGAACAGCCATGCTGGAACAGAAGAGCTGCTTATTCAGTCTGCTGGTGACACTAGGAGGCTGCAGGTACCTCTGAGAGGATGTGAATGTAATTCCAAATCACCTTGACAAATTGGACATAAAAGCAGAAGGATGGATTTATGGAAGAGACAAGTGGTGTCTACTGCAGCAAATAGGATGCTGCATTAAATAGCACAAACATATGTCAGAGAGCAACTGGTTGAGTGGGAGCTCTGCACTGATCTACACATAGCAGCAATGCTCTGGGACTGTGAAGGCAGCAAAAACCCTTCCTGGGATGTATGAAGCAGGTTTGCAGGTCCTTTTCATCTGAAAATCCCTGCTAGGTAAGTGACCTGTCACTCTCCCCAGCATGAGGAAGCTTCAGATGCACCAACACCTAAGGGTTGGTGCTGCTCATCAAGGAAGATTTGCCCCAAACAAGCATCCAAAGAAGAACACCACAAAGGATTGGAGGTCTATAAAACATGTCCTAAAAATAATTAAAAACCCCAAACAAATGAAGTTGCTTAGCCTAAAAAATGAGGGAATGGAGAGAAAAACCTAACTGTACAAAAACATATATAAGATTTTTGGAAATAGAAAGAAAAAAGTTGTTCCCCTATCCATAATGGATGCAGCAAGAACCAAAATGCAAAAGAGATCCAAAAATGTACCTAGGACCATGGTTTAGTGGCATGGTGGTGATAGCTCAATGGTTGGACTTGATGATCTTAGAGGTCTCTTCCAACCTTAATGATCCTGGGAGAATAAAGTTTAGACTTCAGGAAAAACAATTTCTTAAGGCCAGCTTAAGCACAGGTGTGGGCTGTCCTAACAAGCTGCAGGATATCCATTGCTGCTGTTCCTTAGCAGTGTGGCAGATAAATTTAAGCCCAGAAGGCCTGGATACTGAGGACAGAGACAGTATGTATTTTGCTTCCAGGAACACCAGGATTTATTTGGAAGGGGATGGGGAAAATTCCAACCATTGGGATTCTCCAGTCCTGTTGCTGCTGGTTGCAAGGTGAGGTTGTTCCCCTTCTGATTCAGAAATGAGAAAAGGAATAACCTGGAGCCTCCAATAATGACCTGACAGTCACTCAGATTGATGCACTGAATGGTAGGATGGAGACATCCTCTATAAATGCAGGTTAAAGAAACTGTTCAGCTTAATTAAGGGGTCATGGAGCAAAAGCAATGAGGGTTCTCTCATGGAACAGACAAACAAGGTTTCCCCTAAAGTGAAGAAAATGGCTTTGCCTCTGCAAGGGGTTAAGCAGTGTTATTCCAGGGGAGCAGCAGGAAGAATTCATCCCTAACAAGGTTCTGGCAGGTACAAAATGCTAACAGCAGTTAGGAAAAGTAGCAGGATCAGACCTTCTTCAGTGGGACTCCAGTTGAACACAGCAGCCCAGAAGAATGTGAGAATATCTTTCTCACAAGTTAGTGTCCAAAACCAATAAGAAGGTTGGACACCTTTGGGTGCATGTTAGTGTGAGGGACAGGAGCTGCATCTTCTGGGGTAAACTAGAGGGAACTGTGGAAGAGATGATTCTGAGGGGCTGGAAAATGTCCAAGATACTTAAATCAGGAGTAGCTTTTGAGTGTGTTGCTCAGAAATAGCTGGTAGCCCATGCTGCTGGAGAGTGATACACTCCTCCATGAAGCATCCTGGGTATGGGTAACTCTGGTCTCCTCCTGGTCCCTGCTTCTGAATGCTGGCTGTGGCCAAGATTCAGCAAAACATCTGATTGTGAACCCTGCTGCAGCCTCTTCATACTCTGCTGAATCCAAGAGAGAGAGAGGCACAGGTTCTCTTGAGCAGATGCAATCAGTGACCTGCAAAATGAAACATCCAAAAATAGAAGGTGCCTAAAAGTTGTGTCCCCAACAGTGCAAATCTTCACAGGAATGCTTTTTTGATGCACACATTGTTGAATTTTTCCAGTGCTCAGAAAGACAAGGGGCTTTGTTTTCCTGCAGTGGTAGCTGTCTGTATGAGTCCCAAGATAAACATTGCCCTTCCCTTTTGCATGAGGGAGGAGAAAAGAGAATTTCAAAGGATGCCCTGGGGAGATAAAGGGTAGCAGAAACATGCCAGTGGCATCTCTCCCCAAGCCCTCCTCGTTCTCACAGCATGTCTGTCAGATCCTGATCTATCTCAAGCTTCTTTCCTGAAATGATCCCTTTTGGAGCTGCACTTACCCACAATTCAGATATTATGAAATATATATGGGCACAGTGTGCCTGATAAAACAAACACATGACATGCACAGCAGGTTTCTGTCACATGCTTATGAGAAATGAGAATGGAATGCTTCAAAAAATTAATTACCTCCAAAAAAAGCCTCAAAAAAGCAAAAAGCAAAACCAACAGCCCAAAGACCAAGAAAAACAACATCAGTTTTTACATGGTGTTTCCTCCTTTGGGCATTCAGTCACATTCACTGGATAGAGATTTCATTCTGCTGGAACCCAGAAGTTACAGCACCTCAAGTTCCCAACACACCTCAGTCATTTGTAGCTGTCAGGCTATTGGGTTCTTTGGTGTGCACCTCCTCACCAGCACACACCTGCCACCACTCAGTCCTCACCCAAGGAGGATGCTGAGGTACACAGTGATTCAGAGCTTTCATCAGATGAAGGCAATAGATAGAATTCTACCAGTGCCAGCAAAGATTGCTGAAGGAGTAACACAGTAAATGCCATGAATTAAGAGCTATAGAGTTTAAATACAGTTGCTGCCACATAAGTTTCTTTGATGTCAGTGGTCTAGCTAAGCTTATGCTTTATATCACAGAACCATTCAGGTTGGAAGAGACCTCTAAGATCATCAAGTCCAACCATCAACCTAGCACCACCAGGCCACTAAACCATGTCCTTAAGTACTACATCCATCCCCTCCAGAACTGCCTGTTGGGTTCAGCTCTCTTAGTAGCAGGGCAGGCAGGGAGAATCTTTGTTGCTGGTGCAATAGAAGCTATATAGAAATATTTATCACTGACATCATCCCTTTCTGACTTAGAATCACAGAATCATGATGGTTGGAAAAGACCCCTGGGACCATGGAGTCCAACCATCCTCCCAATGCTCCCATACTCATCACTTAACCATAGCTGGTTAGGTTAGCAACTCCTATAAGCAATATTACCAAGTTATCTTTATGCAGAACTTAATGCCACAGCTAAAAACCTGCTTAGAGACTCAAGAGTGTAGGAAAACAACCAGCTAGAAGCAGGCACACACTCTATTAGCATCTCACCACGTTGCAGTATTCCCTGCACACCTTCCTCACTAGCATAACCAACTTCATGGAAGCAGCAATCCATCTCAAACACTGGATATTCCCAGCTGCACAACACATCCCTTCACCTTCTGAACCACTGAATCAGAGCACAAATCTCCACCAAAGCAAAAAAAAAAAAAGGACAGTAATTAAAGCCTTTTAATTACTAGCCACTAACTACCACACATCACCTGATTACAATCTTTGTCTCCTGCCCCCAGGAAACCATCCTTGCCCTGTAAAACCTGAATAATTTGTGAGCATAAATCATCTCTAGGTAAGGAGGATCTGGGTGATGAAAGGCAAGTCTAAATTAAAGCTACTGGTGTTAATTAGGGGTCACTCTGTATTGTTCTGCCTTTACCATGGAAGGGATATATTGAGAAACACTCACCCTGCAGAGAGCATCCAGCTTTTCTCAACACAGGCAAAATCCCACCACACCCTAACTACAGGAGGCTTAAACCAGGAGTAATCTTATCATAGGAAAAAGCTGCATGCAGTGAAACTTCACAGCCTTACTCTCTTTCAGAGATTCTCCTACTGATGGGTGTCTAGAACAGTCACCTTAAAACTCACCAATTTAAACCCAGTTCCTAACTTCATGCAGAGTATCATTTCCAATGCAGTATCTTGCTAGATTAAATGAATGACTAGCCCATATATCCAAGCAATAAATGATAAATTCTGCATCAAATACCAGCTGCTGGGACAGTAAAACTAACTTGAAGGACAAAATTTGAGTTGGTCAGCAGGTCCAGCTCTTCTCTTCTAGCCATATCACTGATCCACCATCAATGGAAATGGTCTCTGAAGCTCACTACATGTTCCAATTTGATTTTTCTTTGTGTGTTTTTTTTTTTTCTGATAGCAAAGACTGTTAATGAGAGACCTGAATGCAGAGCAGAGCACACAACCAAACCTCAGCAGGACCCTGCAGCCACCTCTGATGAAACAAACCCAGCCCATCTTGGTCTCCAAGCAGCCTCTTCCCACCAGAGAATATAGGCACACTGACAATCTCCAAGATACAAAAATAAACTGGCAGGCAAAGTAGGATATTAACCTCCAGCTGACTTTTGATTATAATTTACCTAAAGAAATAAGGATTAATTTATTGCTGTCTCAGATTGAGAGAATGAAAGAAACCAAAGCAAGGACGCTCAAGGGACTCTGCGTGACAATGAAGTTCCTTTGCTCCCTAGGTCACTGCTTCAAGATAATGAATCAAGACAGCTTCACTCTCTGCACAGAGATAGAGAAGCCACATTCACAGCTATCACTCATTTTGAATGGGTCCATTCCCAAAACACACAGTATCAGAGAGCATGATCTTGTCCAGGAAACAAAAAAAGGGATGTGAAAATATTGAAGATATTTCCAAAGGATCTCTCAAAATCAGCACCTTAAAGACAATTTACTTTTCACTCTGGAGCTTCCAAAACAATCCACTTCTTATTTCAAAGGCAAAAGGAGATCTTTCTCTGCTGGAGTTCCACAGGGAGAAGCAAGCTTATTGAACCCAGACACACGTTACGAGGAGAGCTTGGCCCAGTGTGGGACCTTCCTTCAGTGCTACAAATTGGAGGTTTCTTAAGGGAAACAAGGAAGGAAAAACAACAAGTGAGTCTTAACTTGAAGAAGCTGATGAGAAGCCAGTTTCTCACTCACCATATTCCCAGGAACACAGCTGAACCAAACAACAATTCCCAATTCCCTCCCCACCTCTTACCAGCAGAAGGTTTCAGACCTAGATAATTAAGATGCTTGGACCTACAAATGGTTTGAACTGTTTTGTTAAATTCAAAAATCATCTAGGGAAGGAGAAAATAATAAAAAAAAGAAATCACTAACCATTTTGATGTGATTATTCAGTGTTTAGTTTCCCCTTCAAAGTGTATTTTAAAAGGTTGCCTGGAATTAGAGTGTTTGAAGGGACCTGCTTTCACCTTCTGACTATTCCAAACACAAGGTTAGGCACTTAGTGCTTTATTTCTGCCAAGATGCCATTCAAGTTCTGCTCCTCTCAGGCAAAAAACAAGAAATCTTCCCTGACTTTTCAAACTAATGACATCCAGTAAGCCATATATATTTTTTTTTAACTTAGTGACAAAAATAGGCTTCCTACAGCAGCTGGAAGCAGAAGTAAAGAGCTATCTTGTAGCTTCAATCTATTTCACAGAGGTAGGAAGCTGGAATTACTCTGCACCACATTTCAAGTTGATTAGGAGCTCATGACCATCTTAACTCCCCATTAGGTTGAGCCCAGAAACCTTTGGAGCATCTTAGCATCCCTCTTCATTACATGGTACGTAAATTGAATTTCTCTATGCATACTTAAACCACCAAGGGGCTGCTCTACCCTTGCCTCTAGCTGTCAATTGATTTGTAAGAGACAAAAACCACCTAGGAGAGGTTTAGAAGCTGCACTACAAAGCAGCCCTGACACAAGTTTGATGTGAGGTGTCAGAAAGCATTCCCTGCTCTGCAGGTTGTCTTCTGAAGGAACCACTGAGAGGAAAAGTCCAGGCTACTTGACCTTCTTAGCACAGTGGCTTCACAGTCACTCTTTCCTCTTGCCTGGCAGCCTGTGCTCCATTTCTCACCACACTTCCATCCAGTGTCAGCAGAGGCACAGTTCATGGAGCAACACCAAATGGCTCAGCTGCTGGTGTGAAACCAAGGAACCCACACAAGGAGAAAACACAGCTTCCTTTGGGATTTGTTGGCATATTGAGGCCTACATTTGAGCTGTTAAGGGATCTGTCAATAAATTAACATGGTCTAAATTAAAGGCTCGGTCACAGAATCATAGAAAAGTTAGAGGTGGATGGGATTTTAGAGGTCATTTAGTCCAAACCCCTGTAGTCAGCAGGGACATCTGCAATTAGAACAGGTTGCTCAGAGCCCCAGGCAGCCTGACCTGGAGTGGTTCTAGGGATGGGACATCTCCCATCTCTCTGGGCAACCTGGGACAGGCTCTCACCACCCTCATTGTAAAAAATTTCCTCCTTCCATCTAGTCTGTATCTCCCTTCTTTAGTTTCAAACCATCAGCCCTTGCTCTGTCCTGTTAAAAACTCTGTCCCCATCTTTCTCCTAGGCCCCTTCAAGTACTGAAAGGCTGCAGGAAGGTCTCTCTTCTCCAGGCTGAACAACCCCAACTCTCTCAGCCTGTCCTCACAGCAGAGAGGTTCCAACCCCTGGATCATTTTTGTGTCCTTCTCTGGACCTTCTCCAACAGGTCCATGTCTTTCTTGTGCTGAGGACTTGGCAGCTGATATGGGCATGATGCTAGGTGGGTCCTTTCTAGATGGCTTGGGTGCCAAACTCTCTGATCTGTGGCCTCCTCTGGACCAGCTCCAGCAGGTCCATGCCCTTCCTTTGAGGACTCCAGAGGTGGACACAGCAGGTGAGGTCTGACCAAAGCAGAGTAGAACCCAATGTGACTTGGTATGAAATAAGAGACAGGGAAGAGTTCCAGACCCCTCTTGGTGTTGTGAAGCATGGCTGGCAGCCCAACAGCAGGCAGCATGCACAGCAACCCAAAAGTGACTCCTGTGACACCTCCACGTAATCACTGCTGTTATTTGGTACACTCCACAACACAACCCTTTTGCTCTGATTTAATTACTAAACATAAAAGGAAATAAACTTCAGAAGGAAAACAAAGAAATTGCCCTGCCTGTGATTTATGGGAGCTATTCTTCAGCTGAATGCCATAATCCTCTCCATTGTTATGATACCCTATTAGAGGGCTGAAAACATGCCAGCATTTGCCTACATTGCCTATGCAGATTATGCAATATTAGTGCTTTCTTTTTTTGGCCATTTTTCATAGAAGTAGTGTATTTCTTGAAAGACATCCCTGCACTAATCACCAGCTCCTGCTAGGAAAAAAAAAAATAAAGTAAAAGTGGCTGTGTACTTCCTCACTGCCAGAGGCTGTCAAGCTGGTGAGCACCAAGCAGCTGGCAGAGGTAGGGAAAAGAAGAGGGCACTGCACACAGTTTTGTTTTCTCAATCTGGAATATATCAATTCTTGGAGGAAGCAACCCCACAGGCAGACAAAAGCAGCAGCATCTCTGCAGTGGATAACTATGTCAAATCATCCAAGCTGCATGGCATTTCAGGAGTGGCTGGATGGCAGCAGGAGGATTTCTTCAGAGATCCCATTAAGCCCTTGGTTTGCTTGTTGTGGGAAAGAGATGAAAGGAAATAAGGTTTGCAGACTGGACTGCAGCATTGATTTATGTAGAACAGCTTCCAAATGTGTGAAGAGAAATGTGTGTTCCTGTCATCCCTGGCTTAGGGCTCTCTGTATCCTCTACTGTGGTGAGCAGAAGACTTGGGAGGGTTGGTGGCAGAACATGCTCCTGCTGACTCTTGGAAGCTGCTCTCCCTTCTTGAGCCACAGCAGTGGCCCAGGAGGAGATGCCTGAGGCTCATTTGCTCATTGCCTGAGGTGAGAGCACAGCAACACAGGAGGAAAGGAATGAGCCAGGAGGGAGGTGAGGCCAGGTGTTGATGGACACACACTGTGACACTGAAGCCATCTCCAGTGTACAGGATTTGAAGCCTTTCCCTCTTTTGAGCCTTTTCCCAGAGAGCAGATTCTTCTCCCACCATGCATGGAAGGAGTCAGCATGAAGAAACAAGAGCTCACACTGAAGGCAGCTTGTTCTCCAAAGAGACACCAGGAGTTCATCTCTTGCCAGCTTGCAGACAGACCCAGCTACCTACTGAATCACACAGAAGCTACACATCCTAGCACTGCATCCAAACACCCTTTTTTTGTATTGCTTATTAAACCCTGTTTTATTATCTCCTAGGGTACTAATTGTCAACTTTTCAACCCTCAGCTGCATCTTATCTTTATATGCCAACTCCTTTCCAGCTGCAGTCACTTTTCATTTTGCATAGGTGGAGCTGTCAAATCAAATTTAATACATTCAATACTTGGCAAAAGTTTCTGGTGATTACTGGATGTTGCTGGGATAACTTCAGAAAAATAAATAAATGGAAACATCTTGAATTGAAGATAAAATAGAGTTTAAACCCAAGAAGCAAGAGTATGGAATTAGAGAATTAAGATGGTCAAAGGGGTGGAAAGCAGGTCTGAGTAAAACTATCATCCACTTCAGCTTCATAGATTTAAGGTTAGGAATCTGGCCATGCTGGAATTGTCATCTTTGTCATTTCCCATCATCACTCCAAAGGAGGTGACAGATCCCTAACAGCTCTGCTGCTTTTTGAGGCTTTTCCTGTTCAGTCTTTTCTAAATCATTGTCATAAAGCCAGGACTAAAAGCAGCAGAAGCAGCCAAGTTCTTGTTCAGCAGGTGGATCTTTTCTGGGTTTCCAGCAGGTGATGGAGAGCAGCTCTAAGGCATGGCTTTAGCTGTGTCCTTCACAGCCTGGCATTAGACCCCTGCCAATGCTTCACATCCCCTGGCAGGGCTCAGAGGGGAGCAGTCCTGCTGCAGCCAGCTGGCAAGAAGCCACCCCACCATGGTGGGATGTCCAGTTGGGGAACCAGGGACTTGAGGAGGAAAGTCTCCCAACAATACTGCTAGCAGGTACAAACAAGGACACAAGGCAGACAGATGTGCAGTCTGGTAGGAGAGAAATCTGGAAGCAGAGGAGAAACTTGGCAACAAGATGAAAAAGAGGAGCTTGAGCAGGCAACTGAAACCACAGCATCAGAGGTAAACCACCTTACAGCTGGAAGGAGACACTCAAAAAGCAGCAGAGCCAGAGGGGTGGTTAGAGACTCCAGCTATGAACAAGGAGGACAGCCCCAGATTATATTAGGGTTCTTCCCTGCCATATAATTAAAGAGATCTTTTGAATGGCTAGATAAGAATTTACTGCAGGTAGTAAAACTTACAGTCTACAGTTTAAGTTACAACAGTAGTATGTTAATTTATGTCCTGTTGAGCCAGTTAAAACAAGGACCAGTAACTCTAAGCAGTGAGCAGAAACAGCCCATTTTACAGCCTGCCTTGGAGATCATTGATGCTAATAGAAGCCTATTAGCTCCAGTGGGCTTTGGATAAGACCATAGTGGAGGTAATAGAAACAGAATTGGATGGAAGAAAAACTGTAATGTGATAAATACCAGAGTATTTTCCAGTGAAATCAGCTCTCTATGTAGGATACCCACTGGAAAAGGACTGTATCCACTATAACCCTTAGCCAACATTTAACAAGGAGCCCTTATTCCACTTGGTTTTGATTATAGCAGCAGCTAAAGGCACAAGCAATACAATCTCCAGGAGTTTGCAACTACCACATTGAGGGGAACTCCATGAGCTACCTAAAATGAGCTAGAAGTTATAGATAAAACAAGAGAAAGAGAAATATTTCAATCCAAGTGGTGCTGTAAGAGAACTTGCTCAGTGGCATTACACAAGTCAGATGTTGGGCACCAGGAGATAAGCTGAGATGTGGCTCAGGCTCTTCTCAGAGCTGATTTCAGGCTCTGCAGTGGAAGAAGGAGCACAAGGAAGCTGTGGCTTCCCTGAAAACAGGAGACAAAAGGCAAAGCAGCAAAGCTGATAGTTACAAACACAGCAGGAAAAATCCTATTTCTTCCTTTTTCTTCTGAAATCCCTAAGCCTGAGGAGGAAAATGACAGCAAAGGCACAGCAGGCACCACTATTGAGTGCTAATCACAGGACTGAATTGTTTTGAGTTTGGAGATATTAAAATGCATCATTTCAGTCTACAAAGTTGCTAATTTTAGATGTCCCTTGCTTTGTTTGTTCCTTCTGTCTCCTCACTCCTGCTGAGGTTCTCAAGCCCAGCAGCCCTCAGACTTCTAGGTTTGTTAGAGTATTAAATGCTAGACAAAGAACAATTAATTCTAGAGAACTCTGTCTGCTTTTAAACTCTGGTGGGAAACTGTTGCTTTTTATAGTGATGAAGCCATGACCACTGGTTGTGTCCACATTTTCCTTCAGAAAACTTTCATTCAGCTAACTAGGAAGTTCAGAGAGAATTGAAATGTACTTAAGCCAGGCCACTTCCATGAATCCTGGCCTGAATCATTCCATGAATCTTTTTTTCCTGGAGCAACACTGCAGCTGCTTCACTGTCTGTGATGGGCAATGCTTTGGAGCACATGGGGGTTGGTGTGCTGACCTCCTTACACTGGTGGTTTCAGCTCCTCAAAGAGACAGATCTGTCACATCTCCACCCCAGGGAATTGCAGGTCTCCAACATAATCCTTGATTTCCAAAGCATGGGACTACAGTTGGTAACTCTTAATAACTTGCAGTGTCCCTCCAAGACTGCCCAGAGAGCTGAGTTTGCACTGAGGTTCTAGGAGTAGTAGACAGGAGTTTATAACCACTGTCCCCTGGTTGTAACCAAGGTCTAGATCAATGATCTCTGAGTCCCCACAGCATCAACATGGTGCTTGTGAGACCTGTAGCTGTTCCACATGGCCACTGAACCACCAGCCCCCATGGTCCAAGCAAGGACCAAAGCTTGGTGCCAGCAGCAGTGCATGCTCTTCTCTAACACTCACTGCAGAACTGAGACCTGAGCTCAAGAGTCAAGTGGACAGAGGAACTGAATTCAGTGATTCCTTAGAATTCAGTGATTCCAAGAGTGACAAGGAACTACTGGAGAGAGTCCAGCAGAGGCTAGGAAGATGCTGAGGGCACTGGAGCATCTCTGGCAGGAGGAAAGGCTGACAGCCCTAGGGCTGCTTAGCCTGGAGAAGAGCAGCCCCAGAGGGGAGCTGCTCAATGCTGAGCAAGAGCTAAAGGGTCAGGGCAAGAGGACAAAGCTGTTGTGCTCTTATACAATAAAGATAAGAGCCAGACCCATCCCTCAAACTCCTGTTTAAGCACCACTAACATGTGCTTATTAATAACCCTAACAAGCCAAATGCCCTGACCAAATACACTTGCCATGCAGGGACAAATCACATTCTAGCTGGGACAAGTAGGTATGAGCCATGCAAGCTATCACAGTGTTTCTCTCCTTTGGCCTACACCTCTATGAAATGAACTTAAATATGATAAATAAGAATTTCACCCTTGACTGGGAATTCAAATTATCATATTGATTAGCTTTGCCACATACAGAGTAGAAACCACTCACAAAATTGACAGGCATTAAAAGAATAACAGTTGCCACCTTGTTCCATGTAAAACAGCAACACGGGGGAGAGCTAATTGACTGGCAAACAACTCTCTTCTAAACCAAGGCATACACATACCTCCATAAAATCTCATCCTCCAATTATTTCACCATAATATTTTGAGTATTGACCCAATTCCTGCCTGAGATATGCCCTCAAGACTCATAGAGAAAGTCTATGCTGCCAGCTTGCTTTGCCCAAACAGGAACACATTTCTTAGGGACAAACTTGATTAGAAAGATATCTCCTGGCAACCCAGGGAGCAGGAGGTGCTCACACACAAAAAAAGGGATGATGATAAATGGCTAAATAAAATAAAATAAGAAAAATAATAAAAGTTAAAAACCTCAAACCCTTAAGTTGACTTCACTGAGAGCCCTGGGGCTGCTTAGCCTGTAGAAGAGCAGCCCCAGAGGGGAGCTGCTCAATGCTGAGCAAGAGCTAAAGGCTGGGGGCAAGGGGCTGGGGCCAGACTCTGCTCAGTGGTGCCCAGGGACAGCCCAAGGGGCACTGGGCAAAAACTGGAAGCCAGGAGGTTCCAGCTGAGCAGGAGGAGAAAGTTTTTTGGTGTGAGGGTGTTGGAGCCCTGGCCCAGGCTGCCCAGAGAGGTTGTGGAGTCTCCTGCTGGGGAGAGATTCCAACCCCAGCTGGAGCTGATTCTGAGCAACCTGTTGTGGGTGACCCTGCTGGAGCAGGGGGTTTGGACTGGATGATCCCCAGGGGTCCCTTCCAACCCCAACCATTCTGGTAATGCATGTGATGCTGCACCTTGCACAGAACTGCATCATGTGCAATGTCCAACTTCTCCTGAAGAACCTCTCAGCAATGCCTTGCCAGCAAAGTGGTTAGCTGAACAGATTAAATACAAATGGGAAATCTACTGATGGCATTGCTCAAATTCAACCTCCAACCATTTCAGCTGCTAAACTAAAGTGCACACAACTTTGGAGTAAGAAAAGAGCTAATATATAATGTTTACATGATATTGAACCACTGTAATATTCACAGCACATTAAACTTGACATCCTGAGAAGCAGAAAACCCTCACTCAGGTGTTCATAACTCAAGAAATTGATGAAAAACTTCATTAAATTTATATCTTCTGTCATAATAGAATGTAAGAAATTATACTTCAAGTAGGACATGATTTTAAGACTAAGTATCTTTTCAGTGTCTCCAGCTAAGGCAGTTGGTTTATTAACTTTTTTTCCTGTTGATTCATTTTTAAGAAATATGATGGCTGTGTTTGGAAAAAAAGGATTCTTTGGTTTCTAGCATAATTAAAAAGATGTTTCCAGCTCACAACTGCACTTTGTTTTTCAGTGTCTTTCCCTGCAGCTTGTTTCTGCAGTGCAGAACCCAGAAGTTCCTTAAATCACTTCTTCTTTCCTGGCTTCTCTTGCTTCTTGCTCCTGCTTGTAGCAGGAGACCTTCTTGCAAGCCACTCAGGTTGGAAACTAAGCACAATGCTTCCACCCATCCTTAGGCAGGATGGATTTGTCATGTATCTCCCAAGACTGGTCATAGCTAATTAAACCCAGTAGTTAGGTTGAGCCTAATTCAGTCCATGGTCATTTGGAGAATTTACCTTGATGTACTCTTCAGGAGACTGATTTTCAGGGGATGGACAGACAGCAGCCCCTTGGAAGTCTATCACCATGCTCATCACTAACCTCTGCCTGGGGACAGACTATTATAATTTGCTATGAAAGACAGATTATTCTTTTTTTTTTTTGCTTGTAGAGCCAGAGGAAAAACAGAGGAAAAAGCCTTCACAGAGAGACATTTTCTGAAGCCCTAGCTGCTGCTCAGATAGTGCTGTTAACACACCTCATTTTGTAATGCAAAAGACCAAGTGGTTATGCTTATACCTAGCTTAGCACATGTAATGTAGAAAAAACCCAGCATTTAAGGGGATAATAGGCTGAGAGTAAGCTGTGCTCTGATATCAAGCACAGAGATCACTCTGGAGATGTCTTGGGGGAGAGTTACACTAAAGCCTAGTATTGATGGAAGGTTAAAAGAGATTCTAAATCAATTGACATTTAAAGGCTGCAGCACTGTTAGTGTGTCTGGAAAATGCAAAGCCCTTGGTAACCCTCACGAATGGGGCTCTAACTTTCAAATGCTGCTTCAATTTGATACATTTAGCATAATCAGGAGTTTTCAGGCTACTCAGAATCAGCCAGGTAGTGTCTTTTCACTTTAACTAGAACCTCAACTATCATAAACCAGCCATGGGTTTCTCCCCTGGGGAGCAGCAGCCTACCTGTGTTTGTTGTTTATCCAGAGGCAGCTGGAAGGACTCAAAGGAGTAATGACTTCTACGGTTTCACCCTCAGACTCCTTATATCTGTGGGTCCTTGGCTATCTATATTCCTTCTCCAGGTTGTGTCTGAAGGCTGCAGCACAGCTCTACATTAGCTGCTCTTTCATGGGTGTTTACCCTTTCCAGCCTCCAAAGAGAGCTGAAATTATTTCCTGTTTCTTCAAGCTGGGATGTGGTCACTTGGCTGTCTCTGATGCTTCCACTCCAGTAAATACCATTATGGTTTAATGACCCTCTGTCATTCCTCTCCTGAGAGCAGATGATGAGTACATGCAGACAGCTAAAGATACACAACTTCATCAGATCTCCTCCAATCCATCATTGAGGCAGGCAGAAGTTCACCAGCCATCTCAACCTGAGGAGGTCCTCATCCCCTACTTGCCAAAGTTACAGATAATTCCAGAATTATTTATAAAGTCAAGTCAGTGACAAGTGAAACCAGTCTGTAAGGCACAAAAGAAGTTGTGTTTGAAACTGGTGCCCAATAACTGAATGTTCAACTGAATAAAAGCTCTGAGCTAACACCTAACACCTCTCCATGGGAGAGCTAACACCATGTGGAGCCTTGCCCTCTTTAACACAAATTGAGTCATTTGTTGTAAGTTCAGTTTTGGGGGAAAAAAATAAATAAATCAAATAATCTGCATCAGAAACCAATCTTTCATGTTGAGGAAGCCTGGACCAAAAGCTGAACTTCACAGTTTAAGGGCTATAAAAAATAAACTCACCAACTCTACAGACTTTATCTTGTAGGACACCAACCCTACCCAGTGACAACTTCCTAGATGGCAATATCAGATAGTCCCAAGTCAGTGTTCCTGGTGAAAATCTAGGCTGGTTCTTCAGTTTCATCACACATTTTACACAGTAATCCATAGAGCTGAAAACTCATATTACAAATAAACTCAGCAACATGAAAGTATCAAGGCCATTCATTAGGCTACGTCCCATCTCCTCAGCTAAGAATAGAAGCTTTGTGTGGAAATCAGAGCACTTGTCAAGTTAAGAAGATAAATGAAGCTGCATGTTTAAATACCCACACTACAAGACAATGTGGTTTTCAAACCAGTCCTGCCTAAATTCCACAGTTCACAGCAATTTCAATTCATTTTTAACACAGACAAAAATATAGTGTAACCTTAGAGAGAATGCTGCATGCTTTGACTTTTCTTCTGTGCCATGCTCTGCCTAATGACAACCTCCTGCACAAATCAGAAAGCCTTGCAATATTTCCAGCCTTAGTGCAGGGCAACTTTGCTGATTTTGCACAGCTCAGCACCTCCCCTGTCATCTCCCCTCCAATGTCATTTCTCTCTGCTGGTGAACCAACACTCCCAGACAGTTGTGGGACAACAGAGAGCTTTTTATTAGCAGCAGCAGCTTGGTTTTACCTGGGCAAAGAATTCAGGAAACAAGATATTTATCTTGTAGGACACCAATCCTATCCTGTGGACAACTTACAAGATGGTAATATCAGACAGTCTATGTTCCTGATGAAAATCTAGGTGGGTACTTGAGTTTCCTCACACATTTTGCACAGTGATCCATACAGATGAAAACTGCAGAAACCCAGTCATTTTATAACATCTGTTAGCACAAATGCAACATGACACATCCACTCCAATGTATTTCTGGAGTAGGATCTCATACAGTTTCATTACTTTTAGTCTCAATTTGCTTTTCCCTTTGCTAGTATGATTTTTAGCTATACTACAGGGTGTTTGGTTCTCTCTAAGCTTGGCAGACCAGCTGTGTCCTTATAAACAACACCAGAGGAGGTTTCCCTACAGGGAATAGGGCAAAGAAAGTGCCTGTCCAGCATCTCCTGGGCTTTGCAGCTTTGTTTGCCAATAAACACATCCAGAACTACAGCAAAAAACTACATCTGAACTTCTAGAAGAGCTGAAAGGGGCTAAGTTTATCATTACTATGGCTAATTAATAGCCTTGCTTAATATGAATCTTGCACCCAGCAGCCAGGCACAGTTTACTACCTGCCTGCAACTCTTAGACATGTTCCTCAGGCTCTGATTCTTCAGCTAAAACAATAAAGCACCTTTAGGTTTTACACCTTTACCTGCATCTGTGGAGTCACCCCCCATGCACAGAAATGTCCTTGTCTATTAGAAAGACTCTTTGCTCCCCTCAGGCTCACCAGGATAAGTTGTCTTGCTCTTGACTGTGTACTCTGTGTACACCATCTCTTCTCACTGTCACCTACCAAGGACAAAAAAATGCAGCTATCCTGTGTTTCTAACAGCCAGATCCCAGTACACCTCCAGGGTGGGTGTTACCACCTGCTACAAAACCATGGGGTCTGCTTTTCATTATATTTTTTAGCTTAAATAAGTGGAATTGGGGGGTTTTTTTAAACATATTTAGACACCAAAAAGTAGCTAAAAGCAATTACCTCTTCAACAGTTCACTATAAACTATTGCAGTTTCATAATCATTTCTTCAGTAACTTACCAGAGCATGTGGCAGCTGTTCCCAGATTCCTCCCAGTGCTCCAATAGTTGATATTTTCCCCACAACCAACACATCCTCTCTCCTCAGCACGAAGCTGTTCCTCTGCCTCCCATTTGACCACAGTCCTCTTTGACATCTATTGCCTTATTTACATTTTCTTTGCAGAGCACTTGAATTTCTCTCCCCTGATATAGGGTTTCCTTCTGGCAAGCCTTAAATTTGTCTTCTTTAGCCCATTTGCCAACTGCCTGGGAGAGTCAGCCTCTGCAAACTCTGCCATCTCCTTTAAAATCTACATCCTTGCATTTTATTCTTTGCCATAAGATATACTCTATTTCTTTGATATCCTTCTGATGCTTTCCTCTGACATTAAATCCCTGGTTTTCCTGACTCCAAACAAGGCTGCTGCTGCTGCAGCCTTTTGCTTTAGAAGCAAAACTATTTTATAAGTTCCCTGAGAATATCTATCTTTTAATTGTAGCAAACCAGCTCTCCAACAAAGGCTTGCTGTGTGATAAATACAAGGCAAGGTCTTACCTGGGATTTATAGCTTGCCTCCTACCCTACAATAAACCTGTCTGCAGCACCATTGGAACTGTTAACTATGCAGGATCAGAGCTGAACATTCCAAAATCTCCTGATTCATTGGTTCAGAGCCAAATGTATGATGCTGCTGAAGTTAATATGTCAAATTGCAGCTGAGGAATTAGCAGCTTAAAGAAACCCAAGCTCCTCGTCATCGCCGTGCTCTGCGTAACAGCCTGGGTAGCTAGCAGCATACTTGGCTTTAATTTGCTCTAAAGATGAATGTATGTTTCTCAGATGGAAAGAATGCAGCTAAAAAGGGCAGATCTTGCATCAGTGCTTTCTTTTAATGAGGTCTGACTTGTTCAGCTAGGCTACTGATACTTGGAAACCCAAAAGCAGCAGGATTTTTTGCACTGAGCTCATAAAACCATTTAACTATTTGGTGGTTCAATATACTACAGCATGGAAGTTGAATCAGAAATGACATTACCAAGGCTAAACTAAAGCAGAGACAATCTGAAACTGTGTCTATCACTCCCAGCAACAAAGGGATTCTAATTATGTGCAATAAAGTATTTAAAGGACACAGAACATACTGTTTTCTGCTATGTTCCTTAGTGGCTTAAAAATACCAGGGATTACTTTATGCAACCTTTAAATATTTCTTTTTCCAGCCTACTTTTGAGTGTCAAGCAGATAAATTCAGATTTTATTCCACCTGCTGGGTGCTCCTGTCCACATCTCTTTCCTTTCAGTTACTACACCTGTAAAAGAGGAGGACATCCCAGGGAACTGCACAACAAGAGCCCTGCAAGATGACCAGCTGGTCACCCAAGGACCATCCCAGAGCTTCCCACACTAAACCCTGGAACATTTATTGCACTTCCAGCCTGGAAATTCTCTTCCCATCTTTGGCCAAGAGCCACATGCTTACAAGGCATTCCCACATTTCCATCCTATTCCTAACTTGACATATTGCCCTTTTGAAGACCACTCCAGCCACTCCAGCACTTAATTGTGCTGCTAGCAGATGGGGTTCTGATTTTCTCTCCAAATTCCCCATTTTCCCTCTTGCATGCTGCTAAGCAGTTGCACATCCAACACAACACAAGCCCTTGGCTTTCAGATGCACTGGTGCATGGTGGTGGTTTTGTAGGAGCTGCATCATTAGCTACAACACATGCAGTATGGGGAGTGTTTCCTAATAACTCGACTTTTGCTTTCAACAGTGCTAGACTCTGTTTTGCAAGGGGACTGAAACTGCTTTATTTATTATCAAGGTTTTCAAACAGGTTTCCAAGTTTTCCTCCCTAAGGAACAGCACAAGTCTGCTTCTCCTCAGTGTTTCTGTTCTTTAATGCAAACCAAAAATGGAGGGGATTACCCCAGAGCTCATTCTAGCATCAATATCAACTTAGTCTCTCCATGTAAAATAAAAGCAAGGTAGGGGAAAGGCATACAAATATTATTTAGAGAATTCACACTAGAGTGGTAAAGTTTTGCCTAATTGTGCTAGGGAAATTTGGCAATGAGGTCAAGTTTCAGCAACCAGATAAAAACCCAACCTCTTAATGTAGAGCCTTTTGTCCTGTAAAAGCCAGACCTCAAGTGTGGGTTTGTTTACATCCTTAAAGGAAAAAGAATGTAATTATTTGCAAACCCCTGAGCCATTATTAAGGACACTGGGTGTTGCTAATGTGCTGCATGCTGAAACTGCACCCCATTCCTTCCTACATCTGCTTCTAATCATTACAGAAATGCTGAAATTACAACATTCCTAAGAAAATTAATTATCATCTTCAGGTTCCCATCAGCCTTTTCACTGCTGCTCATGGGGGATGCCTTTTCTTCTGAAATGAGGGCAAGTTCTTCTTTCAACTAGGGGGAAAAAAAAACAACCCCAAACCTGCTGAAAACAACAAACCTTAAACATACTCATTGCACATACTTCATTCAGACTTAACTGTTGCCTGTGAAAGCAGGAAGCTTCAGAATCAAACTCCCAGTGGACAGGATGCCAACTCCCTCAGGTCCATACCTGATACTGCACTTTCCCCAGCTCTGCTTGTTGTGTGTGACATATTCCTTCTTCTACCTCCTTGGACTCCTTGGCTCCAGGAATCTCTGTAGCACATAGGTAACCAGATACTACTGCTTTTTTCTTCCTGTGCTGCTCTCCTCAGTCAAATCTAATGAGAATATCATTTGTCCTTACTAAGGAGACACCTCCACACTTCACAGCCCATGGTCTTCCTTGCTTTGAGACTTGAGAGAAAAATTATCTGCTCTTTTAGCTGTACCTTCTGCACTACAGGATTTCATGCAACTTAACCCTCAAATAAGACCAATTCAAAGCACTCTGAGCTTTAGCCAGAAGAAAACAAGGTTCAGAGACAGGACATTTAAACCAGTGTGTTGAAAAGTGTGTGAAACCCCAGAGTGGCATTTACTGACCTCACCCAATGTCCCCCTCAAATTTATACATCTATTGTGATCAATCTTAAACTTCACTACCACCACCACTGAGAAATTGCACAGCCTTGCAAAAACCACAGCAGTACCCAAAAGTAAGGTTAGTATTAGAGGTACTGACTTGTGCTGGTGGCCAGAGAAGGTTCAGAAGGCTGAAAGAAGCATCAGTGCCTGTCTCAAGTACGTGGAGGAGAATGGTCTTGGCCATGGATGGGGATGGCAAAAGTGTAATGACAATCCCTTCTGCAAGCAGAGCATTAGCTTAATGCACCTTAGCAAGTCATTAAAGTTGCTTAAAGTTGCAGGCTTTGTTTTATGAAGTAGAGGGTTATTTAGGTAACAGTAAAAGCAAATATTTAATTTTTCAGCCATTTATCATGCAACTCTAATTTCTGGTTTACTTCAAGAAGTGAAAAGTCTTCCTGGGCAAAGCATATGCTTCTCTCAGCTGACTTCTCAGCATTTAAAGGAAACAAATCAATATTGCTGATGTTCTATCAACAAAGCCACAAACAACCCCAAAAAGTTTTAAAGCATAGTGAAAGGCATCAGAAATGGCACTTCCCCACTGCTTCAACCTGACAGCTCCAGGGAACAGCTGTTCTGTCCACAAGTAATTACTATATTCTAGTAGAGAATGCAACAGCCAGAGAAATTTTACATATGCTAAATAATCTGTCCCATTTTTTCCCCCTGCTACACCTGGCTGAAGGGTTGATGCTTGCTCTGAAAGACTGCTATTGATGCCTGGCTCAGGGATGCTGCAGTGCTCTCCTACACGACAGGATCTTTAACTTTTACAGAAAGCATTAGCTCTAAAGGATGCTTAATTTGCTTAAATGAATCAATTACATTCCTGCAAAAGAGAAGCCAAAGGAACTTCTGAGCTCTGAGCAGATGATTCTAGCTCACCAGCTTGATCCAGTGAAGAGCAGCCAAACAGAAAACCACAAGCAGCTAGGAGGGTCCCATCCACAGCCAGATATAGAGGAAAACTGGTCTTTATGGTGCTGCACAGGGAACTGGTCCAGTTTCTCTTTCCATGTTACAGTGAATCAGACACAGGACCTGCTCCCTGAATCCCCAGCTCTTCCCTGCCAATGTGTCCTCACCCAGATGGGCAGGAGGTTGCCTGGCTGCTCTGCTCCCCAGGGACCCCATAATGAGCAGCCACAGCACATGGCACCTTGGGAGGGAGCACACAGTCACAGAATCATTAAGGTTGGCAGAGCCCTGTAAGACCATCAAGTCCAAACATCAACCTATCACCACCATGTCCCTAAGCACCACATCTAGATGCTCTTCAAATCCCTGAAGGGATGGTGACTCCACCACTGCCCTGGGCAGCCTGGGCCAATGCCTAACAACTCTTTCAGGGAAGAAATTGTTCCTAATATCCAATCTAAACCTCCCCTAATGCAACTTGAGGCCATTTCCTCTTGTCCTTTCACCAGGGGTGTTGGACTAGATGATCTTTCAAGGCCCCTTCCAACTCCTAATGTTCTGTGGTCCTGTAATAAACCAGGAGAAGAGACCAACCCCTATCTCACTACCACCTGCTTTCAAGTAGTTGTAGACAGAGATGAGGTCTCCCCTGAAACTTCTCTTCCTCAGACTATGCTCCTCATAAGGTTTATCCTCCAGACCCCCCACCAGCCTCCTATCCCAGCCCTCTCTGGGTAGGTATCAAGGCATCACCTCACCTCCCTCCACATAAACCTTGACTTTCTTTGCAGGTTTAACTCTTTGGGGAGCAGACTCTCCCCTTCAAAGACATCAAATAGAAAATACCATTGTACCTCCTTGTGATGGCTCAGGATTTTTCTGGTAGCAAGAGCAGCTATGTAGCTATATTTTGCTTCCATACACAGCAGGTTTATTGCTTTATCCATGTTTTATTTAAGCATCAAATCCACCAGGTTCAGAAGGTCAGCAGAACAAATATTTAATTGCCACATTTATTTTGAAGTAAATAGATTCCTTTCCCCATGGTCCTTTCTGTAGCACTAAAGACTGCATTTAAATCTTCTTCAACACAGCCCCAGGAACAAAACACTGCACTGCAATTGTGATAACTAAATGTACATGCTTGGGGATGTAGCTAACCATGAACATCAACCAGATGGGGAGGAACAGTCCAAGAAAAGCCAGGAAGTAGATTTGCTGAAGAAAGCATCTGAAGGACACCTGCAGTACTTTTATCCTCCATCCAAGAGGATGCCCAAGGACACAGATCCCAGACTCAGCACAACCACTCCACTCCCAGGTTGCCAGTAGGAGCAATGTTTTAAGGCAGCTGCTTGCAGGGCTTCAACAAAAGCAATATTTACTTGATGCAATATGTACTGGAATGAATCAATGCCATATACTGCAGCTACAGGAAAGGGCTGGGACTAAGCTTATCAAAAGTAATAGACAAATAGACCAACATCCAGCTTCCATATCATCCATCCCATATTCACAATATCCTGCCTGGAATGATTGCATGCCACATTTTTTGTAATTGGGAGTAGAATCCATGTTTCAATTTTGTTTGCCTGTCAATTAGATATTCCTGCAGTCACTTATTATAACATAAAAAATTGCATTATTTCATTTTTAATATAATATCCTGAAACTGCAGCCTTTGAGCAGATAGCCATGCTTTTATTATGACTTTATGTAAATTGCCATAGTTCCAGTGAATTCAATTAACTGAACTGAATTCCAATTTGCAGAGAAGCCAATAATTCAAACCCTGCATTTCTTCAACATGTTTCAATTGACCACTGCTTACAAATCTGTCATTCCTCTTTTCCCTATTGTTACATCCCTCTCAGCATACATATTTCACAGGAACTCTAAAAACACCCACCAAACCAGGTTAATTAAGGACTTCTCCTTCATCCCAGCCAGATTAAAACAGCAGACCCCATGTGCAAACCAAAAGTGAAGCCAATGAATACATCCTGAAGTATTTATTCAGTAATAAAATGGAAATAAAGGTTTTAATTGCCTTCAAGTTCTCTGCAGTCTTCCTTTCCTTAGCAAATTACATAGATTCATGTTTTTATTGTTCTTTGGGTTGGCTGCACTGTGGTGCCCTGTGACTCATATTTGTTTCTGAGTGCTGGTGGTAATTAGTAAACACAACTCCTCCTTCTGCTCTTTATCCCTCTTGGGATGATACTTCTCCCTTGGAGACAGGCAATCAAAGACAGGAAGACTTGGAACTTTTCTAATTGTCTGATGTCTCAATGATTGCTTTAAAGGAGAATTCATTGCAATAAAGTAAACAACATTGCTAAGAAGGAAAGGATTCATTATTAAATCATTCCATACATATCAGAAAGGCCAACAAAGCAGGAACTGATGGATCTTGTGTAACAAAATGTCATCAGAGGAGGAAAAAAAAGAAATAAAGGATTAACTGATTCAAAAGGAAGTGTTGAAGGCTGAATAACACTTTAAATTCTTTGTTTTGTAAGTGCTTAGGGACACTCAACAGAGGAATGAAGCTGTAACACAAGCCCAACAGCAGGGTGGACAACTCTCCTAGGAGCTGTGGACAACAAAAGGCCCTTGCCTGACAAGTCCTCTCTCCTGGCAGCATCAGGCTGCCATCTCAGCATGGATGAAATACTATAAACCTATGAGACAGGGTTTTCAAGCATGAGTACAGGTTAGGAGTTGATCTTCTGGAAAGCAGAAGAAGTAGAGAAGGACCTGGGAGTGCTGGTGGACAAGTCCACCAGGAGCTAGCAATATGCCGTCATGGCCAAGAAGGCCAATGGTCTCCTGGGGTGCTTTAAAAAGAGTGTAGCCAGCAGGATGAAGGAGGTTCTCCTCACCCTTTATTCTGCCCTAGTGAGGCCTCATCTGGAGCCCTGGGTCCAGTTTTGGGCTCCCCAGTTCAAGAGAGAGAGAGAGAGCTTGGACCTGCAAGTGCTCCTTAAACTGGGCAGCAGAGCAAGCTGCTGCAGTTCAGAGCCCAGTAGCTTAAAGCCTTTCTGTAGAACATCAAGCTTTGTGCAGAATGCTTAGAAAAATATAAAAGTGGAGAGTTTAAGTTTTGGTTATTTATTTACCAGTATTTTTTTTGTATCTCCTAACCCCAGTGAATTACTGCTCTGTCTGCTAGAGGTGATGGCTCACTGCATCCTGGTGAAAAATGAAGGTGAAGTTGTAGAGCATGCAAAAAAGAGGATGAGGTGGTCATGGGAGACAGCTTTTAATGGCAATATTAGATTTAAATCAGGTTTAGAAAGCAAAAGGAGACAGAAGGGGTTTGGACAATACTATGATTAACCAGCACTTGCTCCCCTAATGGTATACATCTACCATCTATCACTTCAGGAAAGGCAAGGATGCTGAATAGAGAATTCAAGTGCCAGATTCCTTTCCCAAATGATTTTGTTGTTGTTGTTGTATATGCCATTAAGGAATTACTTGCTAGGAGCAACCTATACAGGAAAATATTCAAAGTACAATCCTTATTCTTTTCTGATTCAGCTAAGTCATTTCCAGTAAATAAGTGAAGTCAAGAATAACTTTAATTACTCAGCTTCAGCAAGTTCCCCCATAAAAGATGAGAGCTAGCATATACTGGATGAGGGGAAAAAAAAGTCAGGTTGGAAGTTTCACAAAAAGCCACTTATCCTTAGAAAAAGAAGGAAAACTACCCTATGTGTTACTTCAGATCATATAAAGATTTATTCTGGTTTACATCTTTGATGACTTATCAAATGGATCACAGACATGAGAGGCAGAATAGTGATGCTTAGTGAAGCTCATCCTGAAGCTACCTCTGCTTTTCTTCCACTAAGACTTGAACAAATAACACTTCTAAGGTTATCAGAAAATCTTCAACTCTTCAAGATAACTGGTTCCTCATTCCACCAAACCCAAAAGTGGGTTTCTAAAATCTGCAAATGTTTCATTCCATCACAGGAAAATAGTTTGTAAGCAGACAAAGCTGGGTGGCAAAGCAAAGCTAATGCAAGTCAGCGACTCTCCATATGGTAACATGAAGATGAATGGTTTGTCCTTTTTGTATTATTTATTGTGCCTTTCTATCTATGAATTCCAAACTATCTATTACTAGAGCTGGTGCCCACACTCAATTTATAGAATATTGTGACAGTCAAGTTGTTTCCATCACTCCTAAAAGCCACTTCAACTGCAGCTGATGTTAAACGCACTCATCTCCAAGTTGGGATTTATGTTACCTCCCACATCGGCTGCAGTGGGGTAGGAAAGGGAAATCTCTAGGCTATGGAATTCCTTCTCCACACTTTTCCAAGCAAACAAGACCTTGAATTGCTAATTGTTAAGACTCTGCATTTTAGATAATTGCTGATTATGGTATCTGAAGTGTAAGTGATTGTTAAATGTGCTGTTTGGCTAATGCCCAGGAAGCCACCGTGATACCGGGGATAATTATAGGTGGTGTAATTGCTTCAGGTCTTTTAATTGGCAAAGTACAGGGATGATGAGAGACAAGATGAAGCTGAAAGGTCCACTGAGCCAAGGAAACCTCCAAAATTGCATGCCATGAGCTGACCCTCTGTACTTTGGGTTCATTCTTTAGGAATCAAAGTAGGATAAAAGGAGATGACATCGTTTTCAAAAGAAAGACCTGCCCTGTCCTGCATCTACAGAGACTCTGTGCTTGCAAGAAGTTCCTATGTTTATCTGCCAAAAGCTGCCTCCTATACCTCTTCAGCTCTGAATTCCTGCAGAAACATTACCACTGCATCTTCTATTTCCCAGTCTGTCTTCTGGTGAGCTTGCTTCTTTCATCTAGTAGGAAAGGTGTCCAAGAAGCCTGGAGGTGACCCTGGGCAACCTGCTCTGGGTGACCCTGCTTTAGTAGGGGGGTTGGACTAGATGATCCCCAGAGATCCCTTCCAACCTTCACCATGCTGGGATTGGGTGATAGACAATTACTGAAATAACTACTTCAGATCCCAGAAAATCTTCTGAAACCATCTCCTGACTGAGGTGACTATGACAAATGTTCCACTTGCAGAATACTGCTTTGTAGAGAAAAGCAAATGCATTGAATGGTAGAGTCAAGGTGTGGTTGGACAAGGTGCTAAATAATCTCATCTCAGCTCCCTTTCCCACAACAGGTTGGATTAAATGATCTTTGGAGGTCCCTTCCACCCTATTATTCTTTCACCACTGGCAGTGCTTAGATCTCTTTGGAGTCCACCAAACCCCCAACCCCATGACAGCTTGGCCAGCCTGAGGCAGTGCTGTCAGGTGTCTCCATCCTCCCTCTCTGGCCAGGCCAATCCATCTCCTACCCCAAATCTCCCATGTGCCCCCAATCTCCATATCAGTAAGGATGCAGGAACAGATCCCTGCTCTGTGTTAACTCAAAGACTTGCATTTCATTAGTGCCACCACAGCCCGAATTTGAACATCCTAATGACATCTGATGACATCCCTAACAGCATATCTACTTCATGCAAAACTGTATGCAGAAATTAGAGCTGGAGAAGACCTATTAGGTAAATTCATGTTGAATAACTGGAATAGGATAGATGGAAATAACAGGCTTAACATTCCTTATCATCCTGCACTTCTGATGAGTCACAGGAATGTTGGAATATTGTCTTCTGGGAAGAAAACATCAAAGAAAGGGGAACAAAGGAGTTGTCCTACTTAAAGGAAAAAAAATCCTAGTGGGCTTTAAAATTCAGTAAATCTATGACCATTTTTCAAACCACTGTTCCCCAAATGCCTGAATTATCTCCAGCTATGATGAATTATATCTTCTTGCCATCTTTTCACTGAAAATATCCAAGCAACAGAGCTGTCACCACCCACCTCCTTCAGATAACATCCTGCAGCTCTGTAAACCTGACCCTCAGAAAACTTTCTCCATTGTCATGTTTTCTTAATTATGTTTTCACCTTTCACTCTGGATCCTGTTCTTTAGATGCTTTTCCAGCTTGCAGCTTTTCTCTGATGGCTCTCACCTTTTGGATTTTTCAAAGGGGCTGCTATTCCCTGCTCAGTTTTGCCTGTGAGATCCTGGATGATCATGGGGTTTTGCAGGTGTAACTAAGAGAAGAATTTGTCCTGGGGATTCTTTATTACTGAAGGAAATGTAGAAGCCAGAAAGATCATCACAGCTTGAGTTTCAGAGCTCGCAGAGCTCTGGCTAAGCTAGCAGCTAGGAGAATGAAAAATATCTTTTCCCCTGTAAACTGAACAGATTGAGGAACAATAAAGCATGAAATCACACACTCTACCACTTACATTTGATACAAAATACAATATAGCTATTTTTCAGCTGTTTTAGCATGGATATTTTGTTTACAGGCAGCAATACCTGAAAGATTTTGACCCTTGTCCACTTTACCTACCACTGTCTGTGGCAAAGCTGGAATCCTTCTCCTCACCTTAAAGCTGATTTCCTACAGAAACTGTGGTGTTTTAAGCCTGATGAAGAAAAAAGCCAAGCTACATAAAGATGCTAGAAATATTATTTAGAGATCAAAAAGAAGGAAAAAGCTACATTTCTCTTCTAGGCTTAGGTCAACCTTAACCTGCTTGTCTCTGAATTGCTCAGTTCTCAGAGCCAGACCTAAGCCTCTTGACTCTGGAGTTGAAAACCCTTTACTACCCCAGGATCAGCAGCTTGTGTGTAGAGGGAGAAGGCTTAAACATAGCACATTCCAGGTATCTCCAGCCTGCTTTTGCTATGAATCTTCACAGTTTTTTTCTAACTACACTTACCCTGAGACACCACCTACTTCCCAGCCCCACCAGAGCTTATCTCCCACTTCACAGGTTGTCAAATGACGGCTCAGAGTCTTGGAAAAAAAACCCCCACCCTAGTCTCTGCAGAGTTTGAATATAAATATCAGTGGGTAGCTAGGAATTAGCCATGATCTGTGGTTATGCAAAAGACAATGAGAATTAACCCTTTACAGAGGCTGAGAAAGCTTCCTAAACCATTGCTTCCCTAGATGTCTTCCTCTCCACTGCAACTTCTCTAACCACAGTGCCTATAATCACTAAGTCTGGTAATGCAGCAATTAGTTACAAGACCAAGCAGAACTGATGCTACATTAACTGCACTTAGCACATGTTAATATTGCACTGCAAATCATTTTTAATAGTTTTATTACAGGTCTGCACATCAGACAACCCTGAGGAAAAAGATTAGTTGAGGCCAAGTGGAGAACTGTGTCACCTCTGTCATCTGCCTGGCTCGGTGGTGGCCATGGACTGAGGATTCAGACACACAGTGAGCACAAATCCAGGGAGCTGCAGTGCTTTGCCAGCCTGTGTGCTTAGAGGAGGATGAACCTCATCTCCCAGCCTTCCTGGATCTAGGGCTTCTGGACACCATGGTGAAAGCTGCCATAAACTGAGGGAACCAATGCATCTTCCACCAAAACACAACCCCTGTGGTTACTCAGCACGAGTCAAAGGACTAAGCACAATCCATCTCCCAGTCTCTTTCTGCTGCACTATGTAAAGATCTTATCATCTGCTATTGTACATCTAAAAGACAAATACACAGATGCAGCAAAGATTTAAACCTAGTCAATAAAGGCTTTTAAGGCAGTGGAGCTGCTGAACATGACTGCCAATCTTGGGACAGTAATTCCAGTTCCACCATCAGCTACTACCCCTTTATCTAAATGCAGAAAGACATCCAAAGTGAAGCAAAAACCAGGTTGTGCCTTGGTGTGCAGTGAGGTTGAATAGTTGTGCAAGGCAGAGCAACACTTTAGTCTAGCTCTGGGCAGCTGCACAGCCCTGAAACAGTGCTGGGCATGATGTTCCTCATTTGGAAGGGGAAATGTATATGGCTATGGGATGATAGTTAGGAGAAAGTACTATTAACACTGGAGATGAAACACTGACACATAATTGCAGGGACCTTTGGGCCAGACCAGTCAGTTCTGCCCATCAGATTTATCTGACTCTCTCCAACTCAAAAGGTCACTTCAGACTCAATTTCAATGCAGCACTGGCTTCTTGCTGGAAATTGTTCATAATTTAATTAGGGTTACCTGGTTTGTTATGATTAACATTGGGTGATGCTTTGAGAATTTATCTCCTTGGTGAGAAACAAAGACTTGAAGGAGGTTTATTTCAGCTCCAGTTCTGTATAAACCAGTCCTAACATCTTTCACAGGACAACAGAGCTATTGTGAAGTCACTCAGTCTTTCCCAAGCTTCTTCCCACTGTCATTAAGGCCACTGCAAAGTCTGCAATTCACAGGCAGAACAGCACTTAAATAGGAGCTCATGAAGATTGAATGAGAGCATTAGAGACAGGTGAAGGTTCATCCATTCAACATGCTCTAGTTTATCAAGTCATCTGCAGGTCCATTTGGATAATCAATGGTACCTAGTTCAGGTTTTTTCCCAAGTCCCCTTCACCATGCCCCCTCCATGCTGCTGAGTTCTTCACTGACTTCTTTACATAAATAATAGCTATTATTAAAAAATCATGTGATCCCACAGTTCAAAATAACAGATTTCAAACCACTCCTCTGAAGTCCTGCAACAGAAGCAGAAAAGAGAATAGGAACTGAGCATTTTGTGATGTGCCAAATAGTTAGTGTTGTCTCAGTCATCAAGCACTTGCAGATTAGGGCTGGGTGAAAGGAGACAGAAGCAGCCACTGCCACTTGTAGTTCTCCTCACTATCAATGGCTGGTAATGGTTAGGGGTTAGAGGTGTGGCATGGGTGTGCTGTACATCCAGGTGAGAAGAGCTAAACCCTCACTCACACTGAAGGCCAAGGGCAGAAGAAAGCAGCCAGCATGCTGGTTTTTTCTAACAAGGGAAAATCAACAGCTACCAACTCCTTGAGATCATAACACTGTGCCTTGGCTTTCCTCACTTCCTTACCCTCCAAAATCTGCACCCTCTTGCATTTAAGTTTCTGTGAAGTAATCATTTTCTATTAACATAAGGAACTCGAGTTCTTAGCTCAGACAACATGAATATCAACCTCCTTCAAACTCCAGGCTTCCAGATGCTCCTGTCTTTATTCTCCTGCTTCCACAGACACAGTCAGAAGAGAATTCATCTGCACAAGAGGGTGACACATTCCAGGCTAGTTTTGCTCACCAGAATTATCTCTAGTTCCCAAGAACATCACTGATTACCAGAATAACTTTCAATGTTTCCTTCAATATACTTCCCTTAACGTCACAGAAAGCTTCTGAATATCAAAATGTGACTTATTAGCAGGAAAAAGAAAACCCAAACACCCAACTAGGAACATCTAAGCTCCTCAAGTGACACATGCCCCCTTTGATACACACATGGCACCCCCAAAATAATTCTGGAGGGAGATTAGGAAAGCTTTTCTATGCTCTGATGGCTTCATGGACTGTTGGGTTAGTGCATCCAAGTGCATGGAGTAGATTGAATTCCCTGCTGTTTTCTGCAGACAGCCAATTACAAACTACCTGCACACTTGATGCCTTTGACCTTCCCCAGAACAGCATCTGAACTGATGGACTCAGCCACTCCCAAATGGTTAAATCTTGGCAACACAAAGGCAGGCACTCCACCCTCCAAAGACCATTAGTTAATTTACAGGATGATCATTTTAGTTAGACTCTTAAACCCACATGATTTATTTTCATTCCCTCTATCCTTCTTACCCTGCCTCTAGTGGAAGTCAGGAGTGGGAAGGGATCACAAATGGTTTCTTTTAGATGTAAAAAAACCCCTCCAAAAATAAAAAAAACAAAGAAAAACCTCCAAAACCTAACCAAACAAATACCAAACAACAAACAAATGAAGAAAAAAAGGAGAAAACAAACAGCAAAGAAAAAAAAAAAACAAACAAAAAACCCCAAAGAAATAAATCAAAGAAAAAAAATAAGAAAAAAAACCCAAGCAAAGATAAAACCCAAAGGTAAAAAAGAACCAAAGAAAGAAACAAAAAAAACAAAGAAAAAAAAACAAGAAAAAGAAAAAAACAAAGAAAAACCAAAGAAATAAATCAAAGAAAAAAAGAAGAAAAAAACAAGCAAAGATAAAACCCAAAGGTAAAAAACAACCAAAGAAAGAAACAAAAAGAACAAAGAAAAAAAAACAAGAAAAAGAAAAAACAAAGAAAAACCAAAGAAAAAACCAAGAAAAAACCAAGAAAAAGCCAAGAAAAAAAAAGAAAAAAACCCCTAGATAAAAACAAGAAAAAAACCAAGAAAAAACAAGAAAAAAACAAGAAAAAACAAGAAAAAAACAGAAAAAAAACAAGAAAAAAAACAAGAAAAAACCAAGAAAAAACAAATCAAAGAAAGAAAACAGCAAAGAAAAAATCCAAAGGGAAAATAAAGAGAAAAACCAAAGAAAAAAGCAACTAAAGAAAAAAAAAACAAGGAAAAGAAAAACAAAAAAAAACCCAGAGAAAAACAAAAAGAAAGAAGAAAAAAATAAACAAGCAAAAAAAAAAGCCAACCAAAGGGGGAAAAAAAACAAAGAAAGAAAAAAACCAAAGGGAAAACCAAACAAAACCCAAACCCCCAAACCAAGCAAAGCAAACCAAGATCTTACAAAGCATAATCTATTTTTTGCCAGCCAAAATCTTCAGCATTTCCCAGCAACTCAGTTCCTCCTGGGTGCCAAATGAGCCAATAGCCTCAGCTGCCCCCAAAATGCACTGATTTACCTCCCACACTCTGTTCTCAATGCCTGATGCAGACTGAGCCTCTGCTCAGGAGCAGATGGGAGCTATGTGGGCTGCTAGAACTTCTTGTAGTATATTGTCTTCAGAAGTCTTTTCTGAGCCTTCAGACTGGGGATTTAACCCCAGGCATTTAGAAACAGCAAAGGAAAAGGGATATTTGGATTTTAGATGAGTTGGGATGGTTGATTACCACACCCATAGCCACCTTCTATTCTCTGGTTGTGGAAATGAGTTGGAATAAGTTTCTTGGGGAACATTCTCTCCTCATTCTTCATTTGCCTCCTGTCAGAAGCCTTCTACATGGAAGTTCTTATTGGCTTTATAATTTGTAGCTTCTCAATTCCCTCAAGGTGAACACAGACCATTTATTTTCTGTTTCACATTACTGTGCCATGGCTAACACTGTTTTTTGGGGGAACAGTATTTCTGCTGCTTAAAATAAATAAAAAGAATAAAAGAAGTCCTTTAATGGACAATCTAATTACATGTGAGATTACTACACTAGGGTTTCATGTAAAAATAAGTGTATGATCCCTTATTGGATTTCTTATACCCCTTTAAATCACCCAGAGCAAGGAGGTGGCACATTTACATAGCCACATCTATTGATTTGAGGGTTAACCTTCCAAACTGTTGGTATCTGATGTTCTTTCTGTGGCTCAGAAGGGCCAGCATGGTCCTGTCTCAGCAGATGGCACTGTTTCTCCCACTCAGCCTCACAGATCTCCTCTAAGATCATCAAGTCCAAACATCAACCTAGCACCACCATGCCACTACACCATGTCCCTAAGCACCACATCTAGATGCTCTTCAAATCCCTGCAGGGATGGTGACTCCACCACTGCCCTGGGCAGCCTGGACCAATACCTAACAACTCTTTCAGGGAAGAAATTATTCCTAATATCCAATCTAAACCTCCCCTAATGCAACTTGAGGCCATTTCCTCTTGTCCTCTCACTGCTAACCCTGAGATCTTTGAAAATTAACTTTTCATCTCCTTTACCAGCAGCCCTCAAGAAAAGGCTGCACCATGGCTCTTGGACACAGCCAGGGGACCTGGGTGGGTTGTTTGTCCCCAGTGAGGTCACTGTGATACTTAGTGTCTTTAGGACATCCTAAATATATTTCCTCTAATGATGAATGTCTCCTTATAGCAGCCTATGGAGAGCTGGTGCATATCTCATTTGTAGACCTTGACTGCTTTGTCCACAAACCCCAGAAACCTAAGAAAACAGTGTATTTACAAACAAGTAAATGAGCCAGCAGTGAGCCCAGGTGGCCAAAAAGGGCAACAGCATCCTGGCTTGGATCTGCAGTAGTGTGGTCAGCAGGAATAAGGCAGGGGTCACTCTCCTGCACTGGCCGCTGCCGAGGTCACACCTTGAACACTGGGTTTAGTTTTGGGTCCTTCCCTCAAGAGGATGGGGCCAGACTCTGCTCAGTGGTGGCCAGGGCCAGCCCAAGGGGCACTGGGCACAAACTGGAACCCAGGAGGTTCCACTTGAACAGGAGAAGAAACTTATTTGGTGTGAGGGTGTTGGAGCCCTGGCCCAGGCTGCCCAGAGAGGTTGTGGAGTCTCCTTGTGTGGAGAGATTCCAAGCCCAGCTGGAGGTGATCCTGGGCAACCTGGTCTGGGTGACCTTAGCAGGGAGGGTTGGACAGGATGATCCCCAGAGGTCCCTTCCAACCCTCACCATGTTGGGATTTATGGATATGAAGATGCTGAACACAATTCCCTCCCCCTAGAGTTACAAGGAAACTATTAATACTCCTTTTGCCTTGAATTATAATCCTGCTCCTTGTAGATTCCTTTGCTGAGATTGCATCTCTCTTGCCTTGAGTACTAAGCCTTTGTAATTTTCTTAACCATGGGGCAGCCATTTATCAGATTTGATGCTGATACCTTTCAGTTGCATCAGCTGGAGGAAAAGGCTTCTTTGAGGAAAAAAAAGGTTATTTAAATGTGGCAATGAATAACCAGGAAGAAAAGGCACCTAGAGCTATCAATAGATCTAATGCAATAAAGTTCAGTGACATCTGGAAATACATTAGGGGCAAGTCAATAGCCTAAACTAAGGCATTATTAGCTAAATCTAGCAATTCATGCTCATCCCCATTATTTTCTTTGCAATCATTTCTAATGAAAAAAAGGCCAAAAGAGAAATGCTTTTAATTCCACAAAATAAAGTCAAGAAAGTTATTATTGCTTGTTTTTATTCCTAGTCTACATCAAATTGCTTGTGTTTATTGGTGCTGGTTTAGTGGAGAAAATTAATTTGTGGAAAAATCATTAAGAAGCTGCCCTTGCAATGGGAACATGGGCATCACAAAGGAGCACCACAGAGTGCTGGGGAGAAGGGAAGAAAGAGAAGAGCCAAACAAAGCCCTCAGATAGAATGAAACCATCACATTAAGGCCATCTATTTGACTATTAAGGGTTTCTTCTACTATTTCTTTTAAATTGTAAAATAAATAGGGTACTGAAATGAAATGGAAAATCACCCTTTAATGAGGCCCATGCACCATTAGACTGTTGGCTAGCTCAGCCCTGGTGTAATTCCACTGTCCTTCTCCTGAACTTTCTTTTAATAAAACATATGCACTTAGCAATGGATTATGTAAATCAAACTCTTGATAGCAAGGGCATTGCACATTTCAGTGCACCTGCTAGCAGAGGTTAATTATCTTTATACCATTTCTATGGTTATATCATCCCTTGGATAAAAAACAAACCAAACAACCCTCTATCAATTCCCAGGACAATGTGATTTCATCACTTGTTTTTCTTAAGGGAACATGGGGTTCAGCTGGAGGTACCTTGCACCCAAGGCAGTCAAGGGACCCTACCCTGAAGCTTACAGCTTCTGAACAATGTAATTTATCCTACAATTTCAAGTCATTCATTTGCCTCTGACCTTGAACAAAGACAACCCAACAGCTTGCTCTACTCTGGTGGTGAGTGCTTTTGAGCCTTCCTGGTGTTCATGTGGTCCCTTCAGCCCCAGCATGCACAGGAAGAAGGTTATATTTCCCTGGAAAAAGTAAAGTTCTTGGTAATCCAACTCCTCACAGGTTTCCAGTCCAGGTAGAGAGCTGACAGAGAACTGAGCAGGGTGTAATGCTTGGGGACATGGGTTAGCGGTGAGCCTGGTAATGTTGGGTGGATGGTTGGACTCAGTGATCTCAGAGGGCTTTTCCAACCATCTTGATTCCATGATTGTAAAGGTTTTTACATGTTAGGATGGTCCTTGGATTGGGTTCAGCTTCCAGAACATGGGCATTTTTCCCTGAAGAAAACAGAGGACCTGTAAGCCAGAGATGCACTGAATGAGTTCTACAAGCTCATCACATCTGAAAGCATCTTCAGGGCTTGAATGATGGCAGAGTGGTGTCCCTGTACCTGGCAGCAAGGACACCAGGAAGAAAGAGGGAATGATAGAGGATGCAGAAGGCTTTGGGTGCAGAGGTGGCCTTGCAATGAAAATGCTAGAGAAAGGTAAAAAAAGAGTAAAAGTCAATTTAAGGAAGAAATTGAATTATCTCAAGAAATGGAAATAAGATCAGTTCAGGAAGAGTTAGGATTTGAAGAGTCCTAGTGTGCAGTCTTCTACAAAGTTGAACATCTGTGGACCTAGCAGAGGAAAATAAACCCATTTTGGGGAGTGAAATCTGGGAGGATTCCTCCAGATCCAAACTGTTGCTTTCTGTTGCATCCCCTCAAGGCAGATTTTGCTTCAGACTGAAGCAGAATTCAGTACTCTGAAAACCCTGCAGGAGCTGAGGCCACCTCCATCACCTCCTCAGGGCTCTTGAGGAGGGGATGTGGAGAAGCCAAGCCAGGACCTGCTCATGCTCTAGGGAAGGCTTTTGGCTTTGTGAGAGTGAGTACCTGACCTCAGCTTCTCCCCACAGAACTCAGCACCTGCAGACTCAGCACCACCAGTGTCAGCTGGACCAGGACTATTTCTGAGGGCTTGTTCAGAAGAAAATCAGCATTATTCACTTTCTGCCACCCACAGAGATCTCTGGGACAGGTACAACCAAAACCTGCCTTGGTGATCCAGCTATACACATCTTGGGGGAAGTGATAGCTAACATTTGCTGTGAACAGTCTTTACTTGATGCATTAAAATCAATTCACCTCCAGTATCTTCCCCTGTGAGTTGAGTTTCTGTGCATCATGAGCTATCTATGTCCAGGCATTTTCAGGTCACTGAAAATGCAGTTTAAAATGACATTTTGCAGAAAGGAATTTTCAGTGCATTTGCAGTGTGTATTCCTGCCATAGGGTTATTGGGGTTTGGGGGTTTATTTTTTTTTTGTTTTATTTTTATTTGTAGGGGTTTTTTTTTCCCCTTTTAACTGGATTTGTGATTACTCAATTACAAAGAGAAATAAGGAACGATAAACAATAGAAGCTGTGCACTGCTATGACAAATTGAATCAAGAAGTGATCTAGAAAGAAGAGGTCACTGAGTCATTTGCAATAAGTACATTTGAGATAATTGTTATGTGCTTTGAAGACATTCTGAGAAAAAGAGGCAAAATTAATCAGATACATTAAATTATGAATTATTAACTCAACTCTATTAAATATCAAACAGAAAAGCTTTTTAAGATTAACCATGTTTTTCAGAGATTCTACTAACTGCAGAGTAGATTTCTTTGATTAAAAACAAAAAAAAAGGGGTTTTATTTACATTTAAAATGCAGGAGAGTCCCTCTGGGGCCAGCAAAGCTTCCCAGGAGTGGTAGATCACTTCTGTGGACAGGGCTTACTCTGAGGCCACCTCAAGACCTTAAGCCATTTACACTGAACCTTTTCAGAGTGGAATGGGGATGGTAGGCATAAAATAAAAGTTTATGTGTACCTAAAGAGAGAGGTATCAGACAAGACTGCCAATGTTCCAAGTGCTGGAGCTCTCTTTTAAATCCTATTTTTGCTCAATCTGTCGATTCCTAGATGAGTGGTGGCAGCTCCTATACTGCTGCCTTCATCACAAAATAAACACAGGACTTCTGCTTCCCATCTCCCACAACTCTTTGGATATTCTGCCTGGTTGATGCATGATTTTTTTTCCCCCCTTAATAACAAATTCCTTGGCAAAGTCAACCTTCTCCAGGGAACCATGCCAAAAGCACTCACAAAACAAGTTGCCGTGGCCCCGAGTGAAATCAATAATGCTGAATGAATCATGGCTGTTGCTGGACCCTGCTTTTTCCTGGCTAATAAAGAGTCCTCATGGCATTTCTTGAACCCCCAAGCCCAGCTCCAGCCACTCAGGCAGATGAAATGCAAGACATGTTCCTTCAACAGAGAGGATGTGAACCCACTCTACTGCAGATCCTTCATCCTCTCCTGGTCTCTGTTCCATGCCACCTATCAAGGAGTTTTGTTTCTGCCACAGCCAACAGCTGTAATGCAGCTCACATGTAGTGGTGCACTCCCTGTTCTTTAATACCTCTAAAACACACTTGAAACTATTGCCCTTTCTAGTTCTAATTACAGGATTACAGCAATAAGAGCAATCAACCAACCTTTAGCTACAGGTTTTGTTAGTTCCTTCAGAGTGATATTTCACAACAACATAGAAAGGTTTGGGTTGGAAGGGATCTAAAATCATCTAGTTCCAAATCCCCTGCCATGCAGCACTCAGTATTGCTCTAGGAAGAAAGCATCAAATGCTTAAACACCTAATTTTTCTTCTTGATTTTCATTTCTCAGAGTCTATGACATAGAAAGGCAGACTAAGCAGCAGCACACCAGTGCCTCAGCTGCCCCAGGGGTTCTCAGGTCCTCAGCTCCTCTCAAATACCAGCCCCCCCTCCACCAGCACCATGCCATATGGAAACTCTTCAGCAAACATCATTTCTCTCCTTCAAAGCTTAGAGATAATTTCTTACATGCCAGGCACACTTTCCTCACTTCTTTGCTAGTTAACACTGGTATTAAACAATTGAACTGTTGCCCTATTTCATCCTAGTTTTCCACACTGGATTCCTGTGTGGAGATCAGTGGAGGTTGGTTCAGAGTGGTTGGCTGCACAGCACTGAAGGCACTACTGCAAAACTCACAGCCATTAGTTGTATCATTTGATGATTCTGACAGGATTGATTTTGTCCTTGGTGAATTAATCATGGAACTACAAATTAGTGAATTATTTTATACTGGAGGATTGTTTCATAAATTAGGTCACTGTCATTTATCATTATGATTTCTTTAACCAACACATCTGATCCTTTGACCCATTAGCATCTTTAGTCTGCAACATCCATCCAAACTCCCAGCCATCACCAGGACACAATCCATAGCAAAACTCAAGGTTTACCAAGCCAGAAAAATACACTTTCATTGTTTTCCTCATTAAGAAAAGCTAACAGCACCAAACCTTTCCAGATCCTCAGCTAATCCACAGCATGCACCAAGAACTCCTGGCTTCCACCTTACCACTGAAGCTCACCCTGGACAAGGTTGCTCTTGCAAACCCATTGGATAACCAGTTTTTTGACCATTCCCACTCCTCTTCTAAACATGCTTTCAAATTATTCTGCATCTTCCCTGACCTCAAAACCTTCAAACACTTCTTAAGTCATCTCCCACTAGCAAGAAAGTTTGTCCTGAAAGCTGGGCTCATCTCAAAGAGGAGTTAGAAGAAAGTAATCCTGGATGGAATCCATACATCCAGTGAAAACTAAGCACCTCCCTCAAGCTTCTAACAGAAAGAAGGGCAAAGGCTCTTTGGTAGCTGTTTAAGGAAGACTTCAGGAGTTCATTCACAGGTAACTCCAAACCTGATTGAATTAGCAAGCCAGTGAAGGCTATGGGCTCTGCTGTGGGTGACAGCAAACACCAAATGTCAGGCAAATTACTGACAATGGGAGCTGCACACAGGAGGAGCAGACTGAGAACAAAATACCTCACAGACTTCCAATTATTTCCTATGCATCAAATTATCTCAGAGGAGGAAACATCATGAGGTGAAGGAAGAACTGCTCTGAATGCCAGTGAGTCTAGCCAAGGACACAAACCAATTCCAGACTGAACAATACCAAAATGTGCATTTCTTCACTGGTCCTTTGCACAATACAAACTAGACACATCAGCTCATAACTGACCATTAAAAAAATGCATATTTTACACAGGCATCTTGGAAAAGCATCACAACTGTGCCAAATTTCCATTCATACCCTATGCTGGTTAACCTCTTGTACACACCAGCTACACAGCAGGCATCTCTGGTGTTACCTTTACATCTCCACTGCCTAGTGTTGCTTAATCAGGACTAAATTAGCCTGAGGTATTATATATATATATTTTTTGACTGAGATTTGTTTCATTGCCTGTACTTGGATCAAATCTAACCCCTTTTTTTCCAGTACCAAGGCAGTTGCTCCTTCAGAAAGTTCTGCTGGAATTAATTAAATGCCTTTATTTTTTTATTAGTTTTTTAACTATTATTTTTCTTTTACAAAAAGAGTGATAAACCCCATCATTATTTCTTTCTTTTGTAATGAAAATAAACCACTGTTACCTACATGCCTGCAGTGCCACATATAGCAGGCACATAGCTGATGACCATCAAGGTGGTGAGGAGAAGTGGGGGGACATACATCTCCCTCTGCCTTGGATTGACTGCAGAAATGGGGTTCTTCCAAGTGGTTATAACTGACTCCAAGTCTTTGCTCTTAGAAAAGGAGCAAGAAAAATCCTAATCCTAAACCAGCTTTTGAAACCATTTGCAAGAAAGCATTTTTTCTTCCCCTGGTTTCCTGTGTTATCTATAACCTGCCTTGTGAGGATAACAAGCAGCAGTCATTGTCCTTATTTATTGATGAGACAGGCTCAGGAATTGGGAGATAATACTGGAGACAAAATACCTCCTTTCAGTTTCTTTTCAGAGTCTAATGAAAAGGATGAAGTTTTCTGGCATTGCTACTGAATTATATAATCTTAGAGAAACCATTAATGGCTTCTCTAAAAATCTAATTAAATTTTAGAGCACTAGTAATGCAGCCATAAGGCCCATGTAAGCCATTATCTACATTAATAAAAATTAAAGTCAAACAGTATCTATACAGTGATAATGTACCTGTATTCAAGGTCACTTTAATTCCCATTTTCCTATAGTTTTCTTTTTTTGTTGCTATAAACATTATTATTTAATCAAAATCTCCAATGTATGTATGTTCCTTCCCCTGAATGGTTCTCTTACTTCTCAGTATTGAGACAGGAATGATCTTAATTTATTTTTAATTGCTTATTTTCTCCCCTTGTACATTATATGACTCCTATTATTAGCACATAAAAGGGCAAGAAACTAGGATGACCTAAAGGTACTTGATTTCCAAGTGAAAATCTAGAATCAATGCAAACACACAGGCAAGCCTCAGCTCCAGTCCAACTCTTCTCTTGCATGGACCACAAGGAGAAGAAGAAAGTGGATGTTATGGAGAGGAACAAGGAATAGAAGCAGGAAAGTTTACAAAGGCTAAGAGGAGAGTTGGCAGGGAGCTGCCCCTACCTTGGGAGATGCCCTCAAGTCTGCTCCTGGAGCAAGGGCATCCCACTGGAACAGCAGCCATGGCTTGAAAACCCCTGTTGACTGGACAACTCCTTTTTCTTTCCAAGCCATAAGCATGCTACAGAAAATTTCTTCACCCAACAAGAACAAAGTTCTTCTGTCTGACAGAATGTCTGTGGTTTTCACTGCCCCTTTGTTAGATGGACTTTTGTTTTCCAGCCCAGGAGTCAATGGGACAGGTCAGCAAGTTCTCCAGCTTCCATCTATGTTTTATGTCAGAGATTGCTCTTATCTGTTGATCTTTAGGAAGAAAGCATAATTTGTGGCTGAGACAAAGTAGACAATATTCTCAGCCCAGTACCAACAGGGATAATTCACAGAATTTGGGTTGGAAGGGACCATTCAAGGTCATCTAGTCCAACTCCCCTGCAGTCAGCAGAGACATCTGCAACTAGATCAGGTTGCTCCCAACTCCTCCAATTCTAGTCCAACCCCCAAAATGCCACTCCTAAGATCATGACAGTCTCAAAAGGAGAGAAAAAAGAGATGTTTGCATGAGATCATAGAATCATTTAGGTTGGAAAAGACCTCCAAGATCATCAAGTCCAACCACCCCCCCCCCCAACATCAGGCTCTCCATGCAGAGCAGGGCTGGGGACCAGGCAGGGTGGTCTCTGCTTTGCCTTCCCAGCAGCAGTAACACACCAAGCTGTGCAAGTGCCTGAAGAGTGGCAACAGCTCCCACATGTGAACAAAACATGCAGAAATACTTTGATTTTTATTAAACTTCTAATCACTGATAGGCACAAATCATTGACTGAGCCTGTAATTAAAACCTCAAGTGTTTGCCATAAAAATGTTTGTAAATGAGGTGAATAAATTATTCAGTGGTCATTACTGAAATTAAGTCTTCTCCAAGTTAATTTCTTGTTACCTCACAAGTAGAACTCAGAGCAACAGGGCTATTTTTTCTCTCAGATGTAGCAGTACAATACCCTAGTGGTACTTCAGGGCTGGTCACAGCAAACCAACCTCATCAGTTCTCCACTACATGTGTTGGTTTGGTACAGATAGCTCCAGTCTTCTTCCCCTGAATATTTCTTGGGGATACATAGAATCATTCAGGTTGGAAGAGACCTCTAAGATCATCAAGTCCAACCATCAACCTAGCACCAGCATGCCACTAAATCATGTCACTAAGTGCCACATCTACATGTTTTGTAAACACCACCTGGACTCATTCCTGTGTGACCTTATCTATGCTGTCCTGCTTTGGCAGGGGGGTTGGACTTGGTGATCTTTCTAGGTCCCTTCCAACCCCTGACACTCTATGATTCTATGATCCTATGATCTCCAGGGATGGTGAGTCCCTAGCAAAACCAGCAGGCCTGAAATGCATTTTCCCACTGCCCAAGACTATTCACCAGCATCTCAAGAAAAAGATCAAGGCAGCTGCTGTGGCTGTGTCACTTCTCTAAATGACCTCAGAATGCTCAGATCTTACACCTCAAGTGATACAAGTAAGAGACTTCAGATGTGTGTTAAGAAATCACAGGGCTGGGATTGCTCTGCTTTTCATCCCTAAACCCAGCTCAGGGAGCATGACCCCTAGTGATGTTACCTGTACAGATGCTGTAGCCAAGAATAACTAAGGCCCTTTCATTTTATTTCTTTAAACAGGTTCACATTCCTGGACACAAATTTAATATCAGGCACTATCTGTTCAGAAAGAGAACAGATAAACAGGGCAACTATGGGGATGATGCACTGGGACACCTATTTCCTGAGCTCTGGTGACAGGATGGAGAATGGTTGTACCTGGGACAAACCCTGGGAGAGTTTTTTCTCCTGTTGTTCCAGTTCTAAACCTGGCTGGCACCTGGGGAAATTATCCCTCCACTCCCCCCCTCACATTTACTCACCATGAGAACCTCACCTTGTGCAGCCACTGCATAGAGGGTGAATGCTCCAGGAATGGAGTGAGGAGCAAGGAAGGGGAAGAGCTGAAGGATGGCTTGGGTTTTACTGTGGAATTCATTCAGTTCATGTAAACATGCCACTTTCTCCACTGCTTTCTAACCATTTCTTAGTTCATGTATCCAATCCAGTTTACACACCCAGATGATCTATGTTCCCTTCCCTAGATTCCTCCTGGTTTGCTTTGCAAAAGTGACAACCTGCAGGAGCTCATAAACACCCAAATATCAGCACACCAGGGACAAGACATTCTCTGCTTTGCTTTTCCTCTCAGTTGAACAAAAATGAGCTAACCACACAACAGTTTTACAACCCAAAGACCTTCTCCACTTCAAGAGTTAAAATTCTGCCAACATTATTTCCTTCAAGCAGTCATTTCACCACCAGGCAGGTTATGGAAGTGCTTGGGTTTTTTTGCTATCATTAAGAAAAGATATTTAACACCAGTTCTTAGACAAGATGCTATGAGCTTCATTGTGCAAATGTCACAAAACTGGGTTCTTCACTCAAACTTTGTTAACAACCAGGCATGAGAAAGTTTAATTTCTGTGGAGTTTGAGCTATCATTTCACTTGAAGCAAACTCCTTGACATACTGTTTCACTTGGAAGTCCAAAAAGCACCACTTTAAACACTCTGCATTCCACAGGGACCTCATAACATCATAATTCAAGCACTGAATTTTGGCTCTCCAAATTCCTAGCTCTTTGCCCTTGCTGCTTGGCAGAGCTTGGGGAGGGGAGGGAAGAGGAGAGGAGAGAAGAGGAGAGGAGAGGAGAGGAGAGGA